>LVCA01018390.1:17961-28077 GCA_004801955.1 Calotropis procera
ATCGTGTTTAAATTTTATGTCTAAAGGGGTTTGAGGCGACTCGTTTTATACAAATATATATAAAAGAGGCGTCTTTACCAGCAGTTTAAAGTAAATAGAGCACATCCATGAGGATCAACTTCCATGGATATAGAATCTTTTACAATTCCAAAGTTTCTTCCACTCCACAACTCAATGGATTTGCAGGAACCATAGATTGAACTTCTACCAGGAATTGCCTTAGCCAAATCACTTATCCTTGTTGAGATAACAGTTTTCTGGGTATTCAGATTGAAAAAGGCGAGATATATTTCTCCTGAATCAAACACAAGACATTTCTTAGTATCATCATAATAGAAGGGTGCATTAAAATGGTGTTTTGTATTGTAAATATATATATACATAAATCAGTCAGAAAGAAATGTAGGCACTGAACCTTTTCGTCCAGTAGCAATCCAAGAACGAATTCCTCCTGACTCAGTCTTGGCTACACATTGAAGATTGATCAATGTATATATATGTGTGTGTGTGTGTGTATGTATGTATTATTAAATGTATATATATGATTTGAAGCTTGAGTTGGAACTACTAGACTAGTTAGATTCTACAAAGGCATTACCTTTTACAGTGTTTACTGAAGCACAAAGTCCGGAATAACTGCTTGTAAGGGTTTTGTTATTACTATCTAAAGCCCACAACTGTACAGGTCAAGAGTTCTAGATGTTAGTTTCCAGGTACTAAAATAAATGCTTCTTTTTGAGAGGAGAAAATTTCAGGCTAAATTTACCTGATTGGCTTCCTGTCTGCAAGCAGAAAATGAACCTCTTTTAAACTCTTTTGAAGTCAGTTTCCGATTAGGAGATGCTCTGAGACAGAATTCTCTCGTCTTAGTTGGCAGTAAATGGATTTTACCCTCACATTCTTGCTTACATATCAGCTCTTCATCTCTGCATTGTCATTCATCCTAACCAAGTCAAGCACCATGTATTTCTTGGAAACTTGTAGTCTTGATTTCATGAAAAACAAGAAATACAAGGGTAAAGCTTATTACGATGCCACAAGAGGTTTTTTCTTGTATAGGCAGAAAGGCTCCCCATGCTTGTTTCTCAAGTTCTCTTTCCAACAGACTTGCTCAACATCGTCAAGAGCTTTTGTAAACCATCCACTCGTCATTTCATCGTTGCAGCTAGATAAAGACAAAAACGGGTCCTCTGGGTAATCATTATCTTCATTCTTTGTAGTTTGGCTGGTAAGAGAAGAATGTCTTGAAAGAGGGCATTGATGACCTGTACTCTGAGGGAACTGTATTTGAAAATCAGTGTCTTAGTTCCTCCTGCACAATATATTCACAATAATAAGGGAAAGAAAGGCTTTACAACTTACCTCCTTGTTGTTGGAGCTAAAAGAGTTTATCTCTAGTAATGTAGGATTTGTGATCATACTATACGTAACATTATCCAGTGATCTCAAATCTCCTCCGAACATGAGAGGGGACTTGGCCATGGACCACAAAGTCATCTGCACAGTTAAATCAATGATGAAGAATTTTTCTCCATAAAGCTTTAGCTTAATCAAATTTTTAGAAATAGTTCTATCAGGTATACCTGAGTTCTTTGCTCGTATACATTGAGCCTACAGTTCCTGTATGGTCCTTTATCCGAACCTATTTGTAGAAAAGATATCATTCAGTTAGCTGGGAGTCGTGTCCTACGCTAGTACAATAAGGTTTAGTTTGTGATCGCAACTTAGTATTCCATTCTCGACAGACATTACTTGTATTTTCTTATTTGATGATATAGTGAAATATAAAACTGTTTCCCCAGGTTTGCTTCTCCTAAAAGTCGGAGCATATCAGTCATTCAATGTATCAACTTACAGTATTTTCTTGTTATTATGCAAAAGATAACGATTACTTACTCATCCTAACACTATCGAAGCTTGAGTTAGATTTTTCCTTCATTCTAGAAGAAAATATCTGCTGCCTATCCCTTAAACAGAGTTAATAAAGACCTTACCTGGATCAGTTAGCCAACCTAGTGGTAGCATATCCAAGTCAGGCCATGACTTCCCCTTCAAACCTTTTGCTCCAATCATACCAGCAGCAGCAAAGTCTCTGATAGAAAATGGCAAAAATAAAAATACAGCAAGTATGAAATTGGAATTGTTCAGGAACTATGAAGATGAAGAAGTAACGAAAAAGAAATAATAGGATAAGAACTTGAAAATTCATGAATTTAAGCCACTGCTTTAGGATATGAGTTGTACCGCGCAACATTGAAATGAGCAGCAACATCTCCCCATTTATCCCAGTCATCGCCTGTTATCCTATACATGTTGACTAGGCCAAAAACATCCCTGGCCATGTTGGGTGTAACACTAGTTCCAGGGGATAATGAGTACAGGATTGGATGGTTCAATTCGCTCAGTACCTGCAGAAGGTGCTTTACATAGAAGCATTTGTACAAGGAACTCTCTACTTGAAAGTAAGACTAGTAAAGGTTTTCTTTTCAATATTTAGTGGGATGCACAAGCGAGTGTGCATGTGTGTGTTTATATGTACCTCTGAGACAAAAGTAATCTCATCTACATCCAAGTCGTCTCCAAACACACAATCATTTTTCACTACAAGAACAGGACAGAAAGATTATTAGCTGCCAAATTAATATCCTACGTTGCTTGTGTAATCAAGTTAATATTTGTATGACAACCAGGTCTTCTGAAGAATTTGATCAAGACTGCTGGAATAAAAAACATTCAGGTCTAGAGAAAAGTCTTTGTTGATCCATTTTAAACTTTCAGGTTAAAAAAGCTAGCAGAAGTTGGCAAAAACCAAATTACCAAAATCAACACCCCATTCAGCATACTGATGGTAGATGGACCTCAAGAATGCTCTTCCAGCTCCCAACTTAGTATTTACACTCATGAAACCATTACGCATCCAGGCACAAGTCCTCTCCTTAATCCCTATATCCTTTGCATGCCAGTGTCTTCCAGACTCTTCATAAGCCTTGCCCTGAATAAATCATAAACAATAGGTTCAACAGCTATATAAAAGATAAAATTATACATTTTCAAGCTTGAATCTACACAATCCTCCTTCTGATTCAGAAGTTTGCAAAGCATCCCATCAATGTAGCTTTTCTAGTGTAAAGAAGAAAGCAAATGCAATTTTTTTCTTTCTTTTTTTTTTTGTTCTTTTTTTTGGGGATAAGAGTAGCAACTATACCGTAGTGATATCCAGGATAGGGGTGTTGGCATTAAATGCCTGTGTACTTATGCCCCTCATTATATGAATCCCAAATTTCAAACCCATTGCATGAACCCTTCTGGCTACTTCACTGAATCCTTTACCACCATTGGAAGAAGGCCATCTTTTGGGATCAGGAACCATCCTTCCCCACTCATCAATCAAATCAAAACCAAGGGAGTCGACATAAGCACCAGGAACATGCTTCCTATACCAAAGATAGTCCACAACAACATACTACAAAAAAATACAAACAAAACAATGAAACATTCAATCACAAATACTAGTTGTATACTGGTTTGTTTTGTTTAGTGTTATAGGAACAGAACAATTCACTTTATGTTAAGACTTCCTTTAATACCTCATATCCATGAGAATGCAACCGTTGAGCAACAATTTCTGCATTGTCGAGAAATTCTTCCTCAGAGACAATCCAACAGAAGGAATCATAGGAATTCCAACCTCTTGGCGGTAAGGAAGCATGCTCTGCTGCTCCCAAATGAGATAAAGATTCTGAGATTCCCCTGAAAATTAACTCATTTTAGAACAAGAGTAACACTGTGAAACATATCAGTCTATACTTCAGCAGAAAATTAAAGAACACAACTGCTTATGCTTTGGCACTACTTCTAGAATTCCATTGAAGAGCAAAATTTAGCTGAAAGTTTCACATTTAAAACATGAAACAGAACAACAACTACTCTAGAATACGGCATCCATTAAAATTCAAGAACTCTATTTAAAAAAAGACTGCATCTTGGATAAAACCCACAAAATATCTCACCAGTCACCACAAATAATTCAAATTTGATGATGAAGAATAAACAAGAACTCAGAAATTGTACCTCTCAAAAGAAACACCGAAGAAGAAGATGATGAAGAACGACAACAGAGAAACGAATGCTGAAACCTCCATAAGTCGATTTTGGGTTTGTCAAAGGTCAGGCAATAAAGTAAGTGAGACTAAAATACTAAGTAATACGCAATATCAAGAATTATTCTTGATAAGACCGAGGATGATGTGTAATGTAATGGGCGAGAATCAGACTAATTAATGTATAATTAAAAACGGATTAAGGTGAATCATTTACGACATAATGACTTACTGCGTGTCCAGACATTTATTGACGGTGGTCCGGAGAAGGATTATTTGTATTAAATCTTTCATTCCGCCAGTACTATCTATTGAAATCACCTTAAAAATCATTCATTTTCGTGTTCTGTCGGCCATGCACCTCTACCTAGTCTATCCTGTTTGTTACCTTCTTACCTGATGATGATGATGATGATGATTATGAATAAGGCAATCAAGGGTCAACCAAAGCTTCCAAAATAAAGGTCTAACTGAGACACACATCCCCACTTTTTCCTTTAAACCAAATACAATTTAAGATCTTTATGAAACCAAATAAATATTTTATACTTAACTATTCCCTAAAGAAAAGAAAAGAAAGAAAAATTATTGATTAATCTACAAGAAGGAGAAATTCTTAAAATGATAAGTAGGTAAAAATTTTATATTATGACAAAAGAGAGTAAGATATAAGACATTACATATGACTTATATATATATACATGTATATATAAAGACATGACATATGTTACCTTAAATAGTTAAGGATTTGATTTTCTTCTCCCATCAAGAAAACCTGCTTCAGGATTTGAATTCAAGAAGAAATGAGCAATCCCCATATCACATTTCCTCCCTCCCACTCTCTAATTCTTGCTTTTTTGTTGATGTTTCTTTGTAAGGGTTTCGGAATTTTGTGGTGGATGTGAGGTCTTTTTCCTATAATGAATTGTGATAGTGGTATAGTATATTAAACTTGGTTTAATTCCAAAGAAGTACAAACATCTTTTTCCCAAATTTAAGAGATTAGAGGCGCAAAGGAGCAGTGTTGGACCCAGCAAAAAGCTTTCAGCTTTGTACATGTGAAAAATGTGCATTATTACATACATTATCAACGGTACCGTCCCGTACCTGACAATGAGAACATCCATTAATTAAGAATACGATGATGTATTTCATGTAAGAAATCAGTCTGAAGTACCAAATTTTCTCTAAATAGTCTTGGCACGGTGCTTGCATGCACCGAGTTTTCTATTCCCATGTGATGCAGTAATCACATTTAGACAGAAAAATGCTAAAGGATAAGGTAGAGATTAATACAATTCAAAGAAGCCTAGTTAAGTATATATATATATATCATACAATGGAATGTCTGACCAGATTAATGTACATTATATCTGGGAACAATGTCTACAGATGACACTAGAATACAAAATTGTACTTTGTCCCTTTCGTTGAAAAGATGTCGCATGAAAATCAGCCTTATCCCCTCCTCTTAGGCCTTAGATCTAGAGATTTTGTTCTCCATCCAGAGAGCAATCCACGAGGCCTCCAATCATGAGAGCAGAGAAGAAAAATGTCTTGGACAAGCGTTCCAAGTTGTGTGCACAAATTCATGAGAGAGACTTTCCCATGAAATCTTATGTCTTCACCTTCAACTATACAAGCTTTCTGAGTTAAGCTCTACACATGCATGGGGTCAGAGGGTTTTCCCAGATGTCATAGTTAGGAAAGGTTTCTTCTGGTAATCCTGTTCGAGTCTGGTGGGTAACAACCACATCTTCAACAAAGGTGGCCCAACCCATGTACGGGTCTCCTAAGGATTTGGACATAAGTCCCTTATCTGGTTTAATAGATTTTAGCTGATGACCCATGTAACGGCGATATCCAATTATCAGTTTAGCAAAATTCCCTCCATGGGTCATCACAAAGACGTCGGATTTCAAACAGACCAAGAAGTCAAGGGCTGCCAAGCTAGTTACATGCTTTCTGAAGCTGTCCAATTCCACTTTGTTGGCTAATTCCTCTTTTGTAACCTGTTTTCATAAATTTTCTCATTGTCACATCTCAAATGATCTAGTATTCAACATTATGACAGGACAACAGATAGTTTTATTAACTCCATATATATATATAAATCAACCAAATCCTTTGACATTCACACTAGTCTACTAAAGATACCAACCGAGTACTTCTCTATGTAGGTTCATATTAGTTTTAGGATAAAGAAGTATCAACTAAACACATGTTCTTTATCTTCATTTACTTCACAATTGCCTAGACAAGGCATAAGAAGTCACCACTTTTATTTTCTATAAAATGTAAGCCACTTGTGCTTATTTCTCTCATCCAAATAATGAATTTGTGTTTTGTATAAAGTTGATTGAAAGCATTACCATGGAAAAAAGAATGTGCAAGAATGGAGTACATGGGCTTACAAGATTAGGGAACATGTTCCGAAGAGGTGCCATCCGGTTCTGTCCTCCATAAACTTGTCCTGAAGCAACATATATTTGGGTTTCCTTAGGGTAACCCATTGCACGAAGCATCACTGCTACCTCACCAGGCTCAAGAGGACATCGGCCTTCCTTCCTTTTTTGGAGAGCTAGAGCCCATAGATGGGAACCATCCTACCACAAGGACGGCTGAAGTATTAGATATTCATGGTTAATTTGGATTTACATACACTACACACATTCACAGTAGATATGTACTTTGAAACGCCGGGGCCATTCTTTTAGTCTGTAGAGACCCATGAGAGCTTTCTCCACTCTTGTACCCACAAAATCACAGAACGAAAGGCCCACCATCCCTTTCTCAAACCTTAGGTGAAGAGCCCTGTTTATAAGAGGAAATATTCAAGGTTCACGAATATGCAAAAAGAAAAAATCAAAGGGAAATAAGAACCACAACATGGATCAGAATTTCCAAGTCACATACATAAATGGATTTGAACTGCCAGTGCGGTTTCTCATTCTTGATACCAGTTGATCAGCCATCTGCTCAATCTCAGGAAGAAACTTCAAAGCATGATAGTTTACTCTGCACCTAAGCCTGTTAATTTCTTGCGGAACATTATCATACCTGGACAATAAATAAGCATATAAATTTTCAAGGGGATGTTCTTATCAAATTAGATACTCAAACTAGTTAAAACCACACCCTTACCCTAGTCGATCAACAAAAGGTTTTAAAGACATTATCTTCTTCTCCTTGATCCGAGGCAGTACGTTATCTATATAGAATCGTGCTGGAGCATACTTGGGAATGTTCTTGACTGTTCGTCTATTATATATCACACGAGATAAGAAGAAAAGCAAAGGAACCACAGAAAATATACAGATCCATAACAGGCTTTGACCAAATATAAATCTAAAAGCATATAGAAGCTGGACAAACTAAATCCTTGTCCAGAGTTTCAAGGGAGAAAAAATTTGCACATTACCAAAAGTGGAAAAGAAATAATGAGGCCAAGATGAATTTGTCCTAAGGAGTTAGCTCATGATAATTTGATAAGGAAGATTCAGAAAGAATGCAAAGCCACCTAACCTTATGCTTGTAAACAGCTCTGATTTGTCAGTAAACCAATCAGGAATGTCACGGACAATTCGTACATCCTCCTTCAAATAGTCAATAAAATGGTCAACATCAAATATGTCTTCAAATTTCCTGCAGAACATGATAAGTCCATATTTAAATAAGATAAGCCACTAACAGCAGAAAAATGATTATTGATCCAATAGGCAATCACTCTGCAATATCAGCTGCCTCAACTCGATGTCAAGCTGGACAAATATGAAAGGTAGAGAAATGATATGTGGTATACTCAAAATAGAAAATAGATACTTCCAGCTGCCCCCTCACAAAAGAATATGAGCGGGGGACCCCTCTATTGAAGTTCATGTTCATTAAATCAATGAGAATCTTGCACACAAGTTTGAAGGCATGTATTCATAAAGTCGTGCTTCAGGAACGTAGCACCTATGACTAGCAAAGTAATGAGTAAAAATGCAAATTTTGCTATATTTGTGAATAGAACTTCTGGCTAACAAGGATCTTAAACAAAATAGGCCAACTGTCCACCTTGAAATCAACTAGCTTCCACACAAAGAATGAGAAGAAACACCTCAAGAAATGATGAAGAGGAGTATCTGCCCTAAGTTTAATGGAGAAAGTATAACAATCTGTAGACAATGTTCAAATCAAGCCACACTCACGTTTGGTCTTTCCATATCTGATCTTGTTTCAACACTGGCAAAATAAGGGTTGCATTCATTATTTTGGCCACAGCAACGGCATTGCATATCTGCAGGCAATAGATTTACATTAACAGAATAAAAACCTAACCATGATAGTATCTTCAGAAAATAAAAATAAAAATTTGGAAATTCAACAAAAAGAAGGAAATTGAAAAATAATAATAAAAACTGTGTTTGAAAAAAGTCTAAAGTGAAATTAGATGTAAACATATGTTAATCATCAAATTAGGGCAGAATTTCAGTTTAAAGTGATATACAACAGGTTAGATATCTTAGGGACAAAGGGGGAAGAATACATGCTTTATCAGTTTATCTTATAGGATATGATAAAAGGACAAAATAAGAAAACACAGATTGGCCAATTGTATTAAAAATAGAAAGTAAAAAAGATATCATACGGCAATTCTCTGCTGGTTGAGACCACCCTCAGCATGTATAAAAATATATCCATTTGTTTCATTTTCCCCTGGAAGATCTATACAAAGAAAAGAAGAACCAATTGTTACCAAAGTCAAAATGGATTGAAGTAGTATTTCGCTAAATCTATATACACAATGATAAATTACTATTGAAACTACTGAAATTACTCATACTGTAATGCATATCAGTTTTAAGCGAAATTGTAGAAATGAAACTCACAGAAAATGCAATAATTCCCATTCATACTGCCCCCATAATTTCAGTTTATTGAAGAATAAGTTCGGAATACCTGAAACTTTACCAAGATGTCGCTCAGCACAAGGTTTCCACGATGTGGTGGCTGAATGTGGATTTTCCCACAATGATGGAGGCTCCTTTACCTGACGGAAAGAGATGAAACAAACATAAAACAAGCACCACCATGAGCTTTCAAGAAAACCAGAAAACATGAGGAAACACAAGAAAGATAGCCCTCTGGCAACTCACCCTCGGACATTGGAGAACTATGCCATCTTTCTTGCACAAGTATGGGGCATTCTACAAGTGAAAAAAAAAAGAAGATGAAATGAACAAAATCAATCGACTTTAGGTGTACGATTAAAAAATGACATAATAGAATTCCCAGAATCTACTACTAATATCAAGCAATTCTCATAAGGATCCTCCAAATAATGTCGCAATCTTAAGCAATAACTCATGCACCGAGATAAATCAATTATGCAAATATAAGAACTTCACATTTAACGCTTTTGAGAAAAGGAAAGTAAAGATTTTTAAACTGTTAAAGGCCCGTAAATCAAATTACAGAATAAGCTCACCCATCGAGTGATTATTGAAGATATTGCAATAACTCCAGCGAGGACGATAAGTAGTAGTACAAAAAGGCAGATCTTGGAGTTGTGAGGCTGTGACCTGGAATCATCGTTAAGATGGAAGAAGGGGAACAGAGAGTTTAAGTGTGCGGAAAAAAAAGACCGGGGGCCGCGATCTCGAAAATGACGATTACGATTATCGTCGTCGTCGTCGTCGGTAACGGGAGCATTATCCGGACAAAGTGGTGAGGAAGCTAACGCCTCATCTCGCTTCATTGGAGACGCCGAAGATCCTGCTGTTGCTCGGCTCCCAATGGAACTGGAATGGCGGAGCTCCGCCATTGCTCTCTTCGGACTGAAAGCCAGCTCCGGCACTGCTTCTTAATCTTCCCACTCAGTGGATCAACTCACTTCTCCGGCGACTCTGCTTCCTTTTCACCCAAATTGGTAACTTGAGATCGGGTTTAAAGCTTTTTGCGCAAATTTCTCAACTTTTCTTTTTCTTTTCTTGTTTTTTTTTTTTTTTTTTTTTTTTTTTTTTTTTTTTTT
>LVCA01018410.1:45130-60499 GCA_004801955.1 Calotropis procera
ACAACAAACAGACTGACCAGCAGACCATGTTGTGAGCTCTTTAGTCATCTCTACAGCTTGCAACTTCTGTTTTTCAAACTGAATCCTTCCAGAAAGCATCTGATACACTTCTTCCAACTGCCTTACAATGTCAGTGTCATCTTCATCTGATCTGCTGACAATGTAGGAAGACATGGAAACACCTTCCAGCACGAGGGAGCGAAGTTCAGGATTAAAAGATAAAACGTCTTCAGTAAATCCATAATTTCCATCCAGCTCTGAGTAATAGGTCTTTCTTGGCCAAAGCTGACCACAAAGTTCTAGCAGCTGGTATTGCTTTTTGTATATATCGCCAGAATGTGGCAAATAAGGGTGACCACCATGCAACCAAAGTAATGATTTTTCTGAATGCAAAGAACCACAATCCACAGGCTTGAACATTTCTGCTTCATTCTGCAAGATGCAATTTGAAGACAAGTTAGGTAATGCTAGAAGAAATTATAGAGGAAGAAAAAGAGAAACAAGAGTAATAGTGAATCCAGTGAGCTCACCGAAAACTCCTCTACTTCAGGACAGAATTCCTTGACCTTCCTAATTTTCTTCAACAGAGACCTCCAGGAAACTACAATAAAATCACTGGATACAGCATCCGATCCATTATGCAGTGATTTAATACCATTCCAAAACAACATGTGATGCTCAAGGAGACCATCATAAAGCTTTAAAAGCACATCAAATGATGGAGACTCTAAAAGGAAATCCAGCACTTTCTTTTCCACCACTTGCAGCAAATTCAATATGGGTTTAAAATGCTTTGTTCTCTGACAGTGAACATAGTTAGCTTCTGATCTCCACTGCTGGTAGCTAAGCCTGAGCAGGTTGACTGAATCAATCGAGTTCAAGAGAAGTCTACAAGTGGAATTTTGTCCATCGACTGATTGCAATAAATCAACAACATCTATTGAAAGAATAGGAGGGAGGTCATCTAATGCAATGGTACTTTGAGACAAAAGCTCCTTATGACAATGGAAGATTTTCTTCCAAATAGGATGCTCCAATTCTTCTTTTAAGGTATCCAGGAATGAGTTGAAGAATGGACAGAATGGCTCTAGACGAGAATTAAACCAGCTAAACCAGCAAAGATAAAGGTCCATATCACTCTTCTCTGTCACTTGCTCTATTGCCCAGTTAGAAGCAAAGAAGAGCATCTTTTCAGTTAATTCTGAGTTGAACTGATTCTGCAGGGACTCATTTGAATCCATATCAGTTGAAGCCATGGGAAACATAATAAGGTACAATCTTCTTGCATTCATCAAGTAAATTCTCTCAGAACCAATAGAAGCCAGAGCTTGTTCTTCCGAAAATGTGATGGATGCCGATGAACATGCTATCTGAGCTCCAAGGAACTCCAAATACATGCAGTTTTTCCTCACACATGTCTCCTTTGGATAGAGAACAAAATCCCTTGCATTCAATGGCTTAGGCCAACCACCAGGCAAACAGATTGATACATCCTTGCATAAATAAGATCTTCTTGCCTGATCAACAATATTTTTTCCGTCACCATCACCCAAAGATGAAAGATATGTATGTTCCCAACTAACTTGAAGGCTCCAAATGACTTGATTTCCTCCTGTAATAAGTTGTTGCAATAGCTGAATCCATCTTGCAAGTTCGAGGTAAGAAATACCAACTCCTAGCTTTGAACCTTCATGCCTAGCATAGATGTGGGCATTTGCCATCATGCCAACCAAGTTACTGAAGGGAACACCAGAGAGGACGATAAATCTTGTAGCATCTCTAAGCTCAGCATCATCAAGAGAACTTTTATTGCAATCCTCATCAATCAACCAAAAGGGCTGCATCAGATAAATTTCAACCCCTCTGTTTCGCATTGCTCTGGAAACTTCACCATAGCTGGGATTCACCGTGAGGAACATCCGAAATTGAGGGTGTGGATGGAGAACGACAGGCCTGCCATCTACTGTTCCACACTCATTCACTGTAATGGAGCCCGACTGCTCAACTAAAGAGTTTATCCTATCAAGAACCTGCATGCGATCAGAGAAAAATGAGCTTACACTTGTTCAACCAATAATTAAATATCATTAATTAAATAATAAAAAATTCATCAGAAGAACAAAATACTACAAACCGTTGGATTGCAAAGATTTGCATTTTCTAGAACTATCCACTCTCCATTTTCTATTGCCTTAAGCAGCTGCCCAGTTACCCATTCAAACTTCGCAGAATATTGCCTTGATGTACAACATTCTCCCAACTTCATGATGGTCGAAAGTAAATTATCCAGATCCTTGCACGACCAAGCCACAGGTAATATTTGTTCAATTAGATCAGACTTCAAATCTTCAACGATATTAATCAGCAAAGGAATAAAACTGAAATATCTAGCTTCAGCATCTGTAGATGTAGAACTTGTTGCAGCAGAGGAATTGACTTCAGATAAGAAGTTGGACCATCTGGTGAAGAGATCTTTTCTCCTATTGGAGACCTTAGAGTCCAATAGGAGACTGTAGTAGTCGTTGATATATTTTTCAACTTGAGCAATAATAAGACGATAATTGCGGAAGACATTATATTGCTCAAAGCATCCAAGTAATTCAGATATATCAGTGGCAGATGAGAGATTTAATTCATTAAGTACATTACCTGTAAGCTGAGCAAGTAATCGTATCAATGAAGTCTTACCAGATGATGGTGGACCAACTAATATACACATCCACTGATGCTTTACACACTCAACGATAGCTTCCAAGCTGTTAAGCTGTCCAGGTAAAACTTTAAGTTGAGCATCAGAAAAACCACATGCCTGGCAAAGGTTCCTCTTGAAGGAAACATTCCCAACAATTAAAGTCTCAGGATTCATCTGCACTCGTGGAAATGGGTTTATGGATGGTTTATGCCCAAAAACCTGTTCATATAACCTAATCACTTCACATCGATCAGCTGGTGTTCGCATCCTTTGCACATAAAGGGTATTTAGAAAGCAATCAGATTTTGACCCCTCTTGTGCACCTGCAAAGTTTTAGAAAAGAAAATCATGTTAATGGTCTATATCTCCTGCTCAAGCCTGCCCCCAAAAATTAATAACAAAACAAAAGCACTAACCTTTTATCATTTCACATGATCGGATAACATCACGTAGGTTGAACTCCCATGGAGAACCATCTTGAGCAAATTTATGATATAACATGGTGTCTTCATGTAAGCGTTTGTTAAATGAAACTAGCTTTTCAAGAAGAGATCTGGGTATTGATGGATAGGTTGAAGCACATATGGATATGTAATCAGCATCGACCAGTTCATCTACGTAAACCTGTAATAAGACCACAGAAGTTGAATCATAATAAATTGGCAAAAGTAAACAGAACTTGAGATTAGAGCTCTAATACTCCTGTACAAGTCCACCATGATGAAATGCCAGGACATAGCAAGAATGGCAAGCCAGACTACCTTTGTAAATCGGTTGAGAAATGACTTTGGAAGACCTTTCCGTCCCCCGCCCTGAGATAAAGGATTTTGACAAGCAAATACTCTGAAAGAAGCAGGGCACTTAAAAGTACAGCCTAATTCTGGAATGAAGACTTCTGCCCGGTGATCCAAGATGGCATTCAAACCCTAATCAGCACCAAACACAAAATGGGTAAACATGTTCATGGCAGATGGAGGATACGGGGATATTAAAGAAATACAAGCATAGACATGATAAGATGCAAGCTCTAAAAAATTTAAACCATACCTCTAGAACAGACTGTGGTGCAAGATTCAGTTCATCCAGAATAACCCAAGATCCATTCTTCAAAGCCTGAAACAAGTGTAGCGAAAAAAAGCAAATCCTATTTCAGAAAAACAATCAGTGATGTTAATAATGAAAATAACTTGCAATAAAACAATTACTAATAATTTAAAAAAATCAACCTGTAGCAATATTCCATCAGACCATGCAAATTGCATTTTTTCATCACTCTCCACAGGCAAATCAGATCCCAGAAGGTCCATTATGTCAGTCTGCATGGATTAAACATTAATGAATTAAAGACAGATAAGAGACAGAAAATGGAGCTAATAAGCTGACTTTACAGCCTCTCTCCATCGTTAAAACTAAAAGCCATTTCTGTCTAAATATAGGAGGCTATATGTTTCTTTGACAGTGCAGAATACTTCAACACAGCTAGAAACTCGTGTTACCGTAGCCATGTTAAGCTTTACCTGCTCAGACAAGTTTATTCTTACAACTGTACGCCCCGAAAATTTGCCAATGGCAGCAATTAAACTGGTCTTCCCAACACCAGGACTGCCTTCTATCAGCACTAAAAAGAAGAAAACTTTCAAATGTAAGAAAATTGCAGGGACACTTAAGAAGGGGAACAAAACAAAGATTACAACATCTAGACCCAAAGGAAAAGGCATGAGTAAGAAAATGAGTAACCAAAATACCTGGCTTGGTAAGCTGCATTGCACGGAGAACTCGCGTCGCATTTCTGAAGGTGGTAGGTGAATTAAACTGGAACCCGGTTTCATCTTGATAGCCAGAACCTAGACATGCAGATAAGATTACATCAGTAACAGTTCTGATTTTTCTAAATAGAGTATACCAACTAAAGATTCCCCAACAAAGTAGAAAAATAAATACTGACTATATCCTAAAACAAGTTGGAAACTAACAAGTATATTGAAAGCATAAAGAGAATAAACTCAAAAATTGAATTCTAATCTTGAAATACTACTGCCAAAGGTCATCCTGCATCACTTTTGCAATAGAAAGATAATTAGTTAATGTTAAATTACAAAGCTTAAGCAGTTAGAGTAGGTGGTCTCTTAACATGATATCAAAGCCAAACATCCAATGTTCAAGCCTTGGGTCCACCACAATTGTTGGTTATTGTGCATGTGTTAGGCCCTTTATTGAGAATTTGTGTTTGATCCTTTAGTGAAGGCTGTGTTGAGTGCACAAATTCAGCCCCTCTCTATTAGATGTTTGATAGGGAGAATAGGGAGGGATTAAATATCATGTTAAATTACCACAAGAGTCAAACTAGAAGCTCCCAATTTAATATTGTCAAATTACCACATGATCTAAAAGTTTAAACTTTTAAAACCGATATAAATTTAACAATTAGTAACATGAATGAATTTGAAGAGGAAAACAATCAATTCTGAGATTCCATAATATCAAGATAATCATGTGTAAAAATACATTTCGAACATTCACCAAAGGATGACGGTTGCCTCTACAGTAGCCTCAAAATTGATTACCTCATATTTAACCAAAAGAAAAAAGGTGGTTCAAGTGGATAAACCTGAGCATAAATAAACCTTTAAACTGCATACTCATGTTTCTATGAAACATAAGTAAGGTAATGGAATAAAGTAAGAAAAAGTATATCAACCTTACACTACCTTTTTCAATGTAGAAGGGATGAATGCCAAAGCGATTCTCAGAACTAGTAAATGAGAGGTCCCGATTGCGATAATGTTCCTGTAATCAACATATGCCGCTTAAATATCAATGACAAACATGTATAAGCTTGTAATAGTCTTGGCAGATGAAAACATTGAAACATATGAAGAGTCGGTTACATCAGTAAGAAATGCCCAAAAGATTTGCCAGAGGATAATCTCAGACCCTGAGGCTTCTAATAGTATCACTCACATCTCTTCAGGTTCAAAATATTATTGATCATATTTATCTGTATTTAAAAGGTACAGCTAACTTGGTGCTAAAGGAGGTCAATGAAATTTTGAACCTGACAACAGTCGAGTGTTATTATTGGAACCCTCATGGGAGGTTTTGTAAACCTCCTTTGATAAAAAAGAGAAGATAAGTTGACAAAAATACATTTTATCATCTGAAAGGATAGTATTAAGTTATCAATCTGTTGTTTGCAGTTTATAGAAAAATTAAAGGATTCAGCAACATATCCACATCAACATGGAAAATAAAACAGACCTCTGGCTGTTTCACAAGGTAGTGAACACATTTCTCCGTCAACATTGTCACATCACTTCGTGACAAACTTGTACCTGAAGAAATTAAGAAAACAACATCAAAATGCAGGAAACATACCAGAACAACTCCACTGCTTGTGACAGGTAATACAAAGAAATGTATGACGACAAGGTTGGACGTAGTGGTCAAGATTCTCATGAATCAGAAAGATACAGAGGGTTACTTTAAGATAGAAAATAGATAACACCAAGAAAACTCCAGCTCAGTTTAGTCAATATACTTCAATAACATTGTGAATATAAATTTATACATAAATCATACACACAAAAGCAATTGAATCTAGATTATTAGCCAGATTTTGTAGCTATGACTTAAAAGCCTGTACTTTATAAAATATAAATGCTCCATTTCAAGCTAGAGATTTGTCAAAAGAGAGGATTTATGCACATCACTTCAACAAACTATACCAACTGGGGTTGATTGTCAAAACAACCATCTTAAGCTACAAGGTCACGGAAAGAGAGTTCATCCATCACAACAACAACAAGAACAAGCATCTAGTGAAGAACATGTTCAAAAACAAAACGATACTCAATCTAATGAAGAATATTGTCTCATAAGTAAATGAACTGGCTAAAATGTAACATACTAATGCATAACTTCGACTGTAAAGAACTTCAAGAAAGTGAACTCTATAAATAGTTATAGTTTGTGAATCCAAAAGGAAAAAAGAAAGAAATACCTAAATTTAATCCATCTAGCAAAACTAGATAAGCTCCATGTAGCAATGCTTGTTCAGGTTGTAAAGATTCTTTAGTCACATTGATGAAAGAAACCCAAGATAAAAAATCTCTAACAGTAAGCATTCTCCCTGTTTCCAGATTGTTGAACCACTGCAAAACAGGGGGGAAAGAGCACAAGAATAATGACAAGATTTTTAGGATGAATTCACAAGTCACCAACTAGAATGTGCCTGAAAATTTTAAGTATAGGATAATATAACAGACTGTGAAGGCACATACCTCCCAAAAGTTAAGCATAGTATCCACAATTCCAAATAGACGTGGATCTGTAATCCTGCAAAAACCAAGAAAACAAAGAACAAAATATCAGCAAGAGTAATTCCTTTGTAATTCTAGCTTGATCTGTAAAATTACCAAGATAAATCACCTGTTTAGTCCAATAGACTTAAGCTCCTCTAAGTCAACAACTGAAGGAACCCATATCTCAGTGAAGCGGTTGCGAAGAGCAGGAGATAGTTCCTTCTTACCATAATCACCACCAGGATTCATTGTAGCCAACAGGAAAAAATTCTGATGACCGGTGACAATCTCCAAATCAGATCCTCCTTTCTCAGCCAAGGACTGTCAATTGACATATGCAAAACATGTATGAAGGAAAATTTACAAAAATGCAAGTGAATAAGCACCAAAACAATGTCCTTAATTTAGAAAAAGATCAAAGCCTAATATTAGATCACTTTAATAGAGGTCCAGAGGACAACAAGGGAAACAAGAACAGAAATTATCTCAAAAACACTGGAGGAAAACAAGCCCATAATTAAGTGATTCCTTTCTAGGAACAGGAAAATGGAGCAGGAAAGTAAAATATAATGACTACAATCTGGAATTTAAAGCGAATTTGTCCTTATTATAATGACTCAACAATGATGCAAAGAAACCGTTCCAACCAAAAAGAAAAAAAAAACAAAAACAAAAAAAGACACGTATGTAAATTCCAGAACATAAAATCCAAAAAAGGAGAAACCAACAAATAAATAATGATGTTGAAGTAAGAACCCACTCCCAAATAATTTCATGATCTAGAAAAGCTTTTTTTTTTTCAAAAATAAAGTTAGCAAGCTAGCAGTGTGAAGAGATGGAGTGCATATTTCTATGTCAAACAGTAACAATTTTCTTCTGAATTTATGTTTGACATGGAGATAAAATTCCAAATGCATAGCAAATATAGAGTACAATATAAATTTTCACCTCAACTTGCAAGCTTAAACTAATAAATTAGGTTGGACTTGTACATATCTATCACAACTCTCACACATGAACAAAATTTCTCAATACAAGCCCAATGTGTGAATATGATTACCATTAAATGGGTGCAGAATCCAGACCTCAACACAGGATCTCACTTCATTCCAAATTGAATTTTACCTCAATTTGTACATATATGGCAATAAAAACATATAAATCCCTTTAAAAAGAACTCTTGTGCAGACTATTAAAATACTAATAGGACATAAGTACCCAATTTGTATGCAACAGTTCTAATCTAAACAATCTTAATTTATATCTGTAACAGTCAAAATTTTATACGTTAAGCAAACTAAATAACAAATGTATTCCCACTTCTCTCCAACATAGTACCAGAATAAATGAAGATGTATGTATCCTCAAATTATTGACAGATATATGTGGTTTCCTTCAGCTTTCAGAATCTTAATATGTTATAGCTCAGCAGTCAAAAGTTCATGTGCCACCCACAAAAGTGCAAACACAAGGAGTAACACATTTTGTGTTAAGTTCAAAAACCATCTTTTATGGTTTTTAAAAACACTTTAACATACAACCTACCTCAGATGCCAAGCTCACCCTTCCCACATTAATCTCAACCCCAGACCTTTAAGAATTTACTCTTAACAGCAAAGTATTCATTAAGAGAAAATCATAATAATTTTTCCTTTCTTAATTGAATTAGGCAGATAGGCATTTTGGGTTGTGTGATCAGAGTAAAACTGACACATTTAACCAGATATACATCTAATACAAGAAAAAAAACAAGAAGAAGAAGAAGAAGACCACCTACCAATTTCCTCTCCGGCTCCAAAACGCTGTTCAATCTTTCAAGCACACTGTCATCTGCCAAAGAGATTTCATCCACAAGAAACAGGTCACCGTTCTTCATTGCTTCAACAAGGGGCCCATCTTGCCATATGAAGATGGTCTGCCACCTTTGATACATCTTGGATAGGTCAACCATCCTACTCTTAATGCACTCAATATCTGGTATGTTAACATCAGGATGGGAAACCAGACCCTTTTCATAATTGTCAATGATTAGAGACAAATTACCAAGGGTCCGGGAAGCTTGATTAATATCTGATGATATTTCCTGCAAAAAATATAAATAAAAATTACAAAATACAAAATGCATGAAGAACACTTCTGGGGACCTCATCTGAAAGACTGAAACCCATCATAATCCAAAGAACAGGGAGAAACATACAGATTTTCCAGGATAATTGAGGATGGCTTTGCAATTCATCAAATCCTGGCATAGATTTTCATATTCTGAGGTAATACTTGATCTATTGCGTACAGGATAGAAACCCTGTTATCAATCAAGATTTAGAGTTGCAGGAACATCAAATAATGAAAATTTACAAACCTCTTTCTTGTAAAGAAAGATAGAACTTAAATTAAAATGGTAAAGTAAAACATACCCCAAGAAAATCAGATGTCTCTGTATACTGATGGCAATTCAGAATGTGTAACCTGGTTTGCAAAAAAACACTAAGCAACTGACATACACTTGTTTTTCCTCCACCAGTTTCACCGACAAGCAGAACAGGTTCACGCATCTTATAGCAACGTTCAACAAGAAAAAACAATCTACACATACTTCGAGTCCAGATAATCTTATCTCCATCTCTCACCTCCTGAAATACAATATCAAAGCTTATAAATCCTAGTAATTACTTAGCAAAAAAATATAACCATATAATTAAAGGAAGAAGGCTTTAAGGTACAAAGTTGTTATCAAATGTAGAGAACATTTAACAGCAAAACCAATAAAAACTATTTCAAATAATTAATGATAAGCAAGAACAGAAAGAAATTAGCAGAAGGTATTTGATGAGAACATTTAACATTTACATTACAATTAATGGCAAGTAAAAACACACATCGCATCACTTGTGAGTTCACACCAAACTTCAGGTGATGCCATGTAATTGGTTTTTGGTAACGAAGTTGTATCAAATATAGAGAAGATTTGGGAAGCAAGCACAGAAAAGAAAATAGTATAAGGTATTTGATAAAAATGTTTAACTTCTACATTACAATTAATGGTAAGAAAAGTCACACATAGCATCATCACTTGTGAGTACACGCTGAAGTTTAGTAATACGATTTAGAAGGTTTATGGCAACCTGCAATTCACAAAAGTTGAGTTGAATGGGTTTCTTTTTCCATAAAAAGTCTATCAAAATGCACTATAATTTTCTGCAATAACAGTTAATGTTTTGCACACTACCAACATTCTACCTGCCAAAAACTCAAAGAAGCAACAAAAGGCATCACCTGCCAAACACTCAACTAGCACAAGAGTCATAACATCATGTCGTAAGGAAGTAAAATCATATAAAGTTCTAGAAATAGAGAGCATAACAGAACATCACAATCCAACCATTCATAGTTGATCAGTATCTTCCCATTAGGTTATAAAATAGATAAGTGCAACAGCTTCTGAATAATGCATCAAGGTAGGGGGGAGAATCTTTGTTCCCACTAATGAGCTGCAAAGTAACACAAAGCAAATCCTATTTCCAGTTGGACCCAAGAAAGTCCAATCAGTTAATCAAGTATACAAAAACCATTGATATGCCAAACACAAAATACTGATAAAATACATGCTAGCACAGGCTTCGGGATCACCTAAAGAAAGCTTACCTGCTTGTAAAAGTCATCTTCAGAAAGTTTAACTCGCAGGTGTCTTTCCAAAACTTCTTTAACAATTCTTTTCTCATCATTGTCACGCAGCCTTTCAGCAAGCAGATAGTAACCATCTAGGGCCAAATCTTTGTAACTGCTACCAAATACCCGAAAACGACCAGCCCATCTAAACAAGTCACGGGGAGTTATGTATCCTTGTTTTCCAGCAAATACCTTACTACGTTGTCTGTGGAATTGTAAGTCTTTCATCACATCAATCATTTTCTTAGCATAGCTCTCAGGAATTGCGCATCTTTTTTCCAAGATTGTGCTCAACTCACACTCAGGTATTTCATCAACATGGATCTCCACAAAACGATTTCGAAAAGCACGAGAAAGCATCTTACGCCCACCGTAGAAGTTGGGTGGGTTTTGAGTTGCAAAGAGCATAAAATCTGGATGTGCAGGGATAATTTCACGCAATTCAGGCACAAAAAGCTCCCTATTATCATCAAGCAACCTGTTCAATGCTTCCAATACATCAGATGGAGCCAAGTTAAGCTCATCAAGAACTATCCAGTATCCATTTCGAACTGCCTTAACAAGTATACCCTCTTGGAAAACAAGCTTTCCAGTAGAATCAGTAACATAAGCTCCTAGGTACTCCTGAAGATCAGTGTGTTCATGGTTATTGATCCTTACAAATTTGTTACCAGTTATTGCAGCGAGGTACTGAACTAGGCTGGTCTTTCCACTGGATGTTGGCCCTTGCAATAAAACTGGATGTCTCCCAATAAATATAGCACGAGCCAGGCTGCTAAGGTGCTCTTTAACACTCTTTGTCAGGATATAGCTCTCCAACAAAGGATCAGAACCAGAATTCTGCCAACAACTCAAATATTCTCCAAAAGGAACATGTTTCAGTGTTTTACCCCCCAATAAATATGAAGAAATCAGTTGATTCATTAACTTAGCACTAGGTTCATCTAACAAAGTCATGAAAAACATACAAAATCCATCATATAAAGCTCGGTCAAACATAAATTTTTTCCTTGCCTTTCTAACATATCCTAATGCACGATAAAGGGACCTCAGACTAAACTGTGGCTTCTGGTTCGCCCCATCCTGCAGCCTCTCTTCAGACTCCCTCTTTGCTGCTCTATAGAAATTCACAATTCTATTAACCAATTCTTCATTTGAATGATCCTCATCCAAGTGCTGCTTGATAAATAAACTTAGATCTTCATCATCTAATACATCATCAACAAAGTATTCTGTAAACCTGCTCCTCAGCGAGAAAGGCAAGTCCCTCTTACCAGCATCATTCGCAGGATTCATGCAGGCAAAGA
Source organism: Calotropis procera (assembly GCA_004801955.1). Classification (NCBI taxonomy): domain Eukaryota; kingdom Viridiplantae; phylum Streptophyta; class Magnoliopsida; order Gentianales; family Apocynaceae; genus Calotropis; species Calotropis procera. The sequence continues at coordinate 57,097 of LVCA01018410.1, forward strand.
TACGGAAGTTGTCATGTCTTGGTACATAGTCACTATCACCCCTTTCAGCCAAACAAAGAGATCCATTCTCTGCTTCAAGAACGCCAATGATTCTCTGCAGAGTTTCTGGAGGAGCCAAGTTGATCTCATCCAGCAATATCCACTCACCATTTTTGAGTGCTGTAACAAAAGATCCTTCAACAAATGAAAAGACCATTCCATTAGAGCCGCTAATTGTTTCACGTGCTTTTTCAATTTTCAAAGAGAAACTCTCCCAAGTCCTCAATGTTTCTTCACCTAAAGGCCTTTTCCTTTTGGTACCGAGCTCAGATCTACCTATTTCAACAATTTTTCTGATTCCCTTCTGAAACCCACTCAATAACATCTTCCAATTCTTATCAATCAGATATTTCTTTAGACGCTCTAGAAATTCTACATTATCCTGAGTGGAAAAAAAAATGATAATGATATATTGATATTTTTCAGGTTAATTTTGAGGATGAGGAAAAATTTAGAGATTATACCTTTGACGAAAATGTGAGGGTAAAAAGAGTTTTAAATTCTTTATAAAGAGGAATCAAAACAAACTGCGCATCAATAGGTCTGAAACCCCCTAAAAGATCTGCCACGTCACTTTGCTGGCTCAAATTCTGGCATGTAAAAGCAAAATAATGACATCTGTCTCTCTAATAGCACCAAGGAAAAACAATACCAAAATTGACATACCAAAACAGTTAGCTTTTGAGCAAGCATCTCAGCCAGGCTCTGAACAAGTGTTGTCTTACCAGTACCAGTTTCACCCACCAAGAGAACAGGCTCATTTAACTTTACAGAGCAAGCTATTCTCTCGAGGACATGAACTGAGCTTTGAATCTGAACAAAGGGCTTCTTCAAAGGACCAACCTGCCATATGAAAGGTAAATAAATTGGGAAATTTGACAACCAAAATGCTAAAAGATATACTCACAGTTAGGTGCCGGTGAAGGTTAACTCGTCCAATACATAATTCAGATGGCATCTCCTACAGTCAGAATTTTTTTTTTCCACAGATATGAGAAAAACTCCTTTGATGTGTAAAAAATGTTACTTATTTAAGGAAACGCATGCACGTACTTGAATCACAGGCTTATCCACTGGGTATAATGCCCCCACATTATCAATTGACCACAATCTTGCAATCTCTTTCATCATTTTTAAACGGTTTTCTACTGAAGTTGAATAGGCAGCAAAAACATCTACAGCCTGCAAAGCAAACATTAGGTGTCACACACCACCCAGGAAGAAAATGTAGACTCAGCAATACCGAAAAGTACGGAGCAAATTTGTACAATTTCCATCTCATCTGAAAAGATGAGGATTTCCCGATTACATCCCCTACTCCACTCTCTATCACTCCAATGATGTTCTCCAAGTCCTCTGTTTTATATTAGACAATAGTCTGTAACCATGTAATTAATACTTAATCAATAATAAACATAATCACTTGGAGAAGCATGATAGGTATAACAGAGAGAGGTTTAGAAGATGTAACCAAAAATCCAAACCATCTAAAAGCTCAAGTTGGTAGAGGGGTAAAATTGTAATTGTGGGCTGCAGAAAAGCTTCCAATAACAAGCTCAATAAGTGAGCAAGTAACAGGTTCAATGGGTAGCAACAAGACTTGAACATGAAACATCCCACTCTAATACCATGATATATCTCTATCCATCTAAAAGTCGTGTGTGAAGAGAGGTTAAATTTATATATTCAATACAAACATATTGTACCTCTTTATAAATGCTGGTACATGCAACCAAAGATAGATAATCTCTGCCAAATGTTAAACCCAAAGCCACAATTCTCTTGCACCATTTCAATAGATCTCTGCATAAAAATTATATTTTTTACATATGAAAATAATATATCACAAAAATATATCATCATCTAAAAGTTCAGGTTTTCAATTTTTCCTTTATTCAAGTGTAATGGTCACCTTACTGAAAATCTTCCACGAGAACTTAGGAAACCCCTAGTGCCATGTGTAAATCCAGCAAGCTGGTTCATCATAAGGAATGTTTCTGAGAAAACTACAAGATCAGATAAAATTCAAGCCAGCTTGAACAAATTGTTTAAGATAATAATAAAACCTACCTATAAGTTTTTCCGCCAGTGGCTCCAGTGCAGGATACCATGCATTGACAATAGCCAGTAAGTCTTTGTCTCTTGGAGGTCCAACCATTATTCGTCTCCACAGACTAGAAAGGAAACTACTACCTGTTACAGAAAAGTGGCCATGATGAAAAGAACCATGGGCCAATAGATGTACTTAAGTAGCAATCAAATTGTACAGAATTTTGCTTTTGCCGGATAGGTCCAAGGAATAGAAGACTTCAGTTCATCAAGGGAAAAACATGTCAACCCTCAATGAACAATAAATAATTTAGACATTCACTTTGAATATACAAAAGACCTCATTTGGACAGAAATAACAGCTCAGATTCATTTCATTTATACACAACCGACTTCAATGCACAAAACAACACTTCAATTGTGTTGATTAAGAGATTATGCGAAGACCATAATGATTCACAAAGAAACATTAGTTTCATTTTCCAATTAACCACTAATACAACATATTGGAGGGCACTTGTATGTTCTGATTCTTAAGAATTATCAATATCACATTGATATATTCTCCCTTGTACCCTATGTTAGTTCCCATTTAGTGTTCAACAAAGGTAATTCAAACATTGCTCGCCAATAAGTAACTTGGTTAAATGAGTCTAACTTACAAAAAATCCTGCGGGTCAAATGACTCCAGAGAATATGTATACACAAATAACAATACTCCTTCCATCCTAGAATTATTATCAATTATTTATAATTTCATTACAAAATCTTGTCAATCTTCTGAATCGAAAGACTTACTATGTTTTCCTAGCAACCGTTATTTAATCGATTGTCTCATATATTCCCAATAAATCATTATGGTTTTTTTTTTTTTTTTTTTTGAATAAAAAAACAGAAATATAAGTCATTCAGTATTATAATTTTATACATTTCAGCAATTTTTAAAATTTATGTGCAATGCCAAACACTGATATAATCTTTGTGGATATGGAGTAAAGAATTTTAGTGTATGGAATCAGTACCAAATATAAACATCAAGATTAAAAGTTCACTAGAGAAGAAGAGAAATCACAAGAAAAAACCATCAAGAAGGAAAGTTTTGTTCTGATAACCTTCTGCAGCAGATGAGACATCTAGCTTTGAGCTTGAGACAGTGGAGAATAACCGGAATCTTTCATGTACCTTTATTGCCTACAAAAGGGCACCACTATCAGCATCCTCTTGCAGACAATACCAGTTTAACTATGGATGCAAGAAAAACCATGACAAAAAAACGGCTCGAATAGTACGAACTACCAAATAATTTATGCTCAGA
>LVCA01018424.1:1029-11420 GCA_004801955.1 Calotropis procera
TTTTTATTTTGTGTATGAGAGAATTTGGACGAAAGAGCTGTAAAAAGTGGCCTTTCCCTTTAAAGTAATGGACTTTGGAGAAGTCATTATTATTATTATTCTGGTTTCTCCTTTGAGTCAGGTAAGGAAGAAAAAACGAAGAGGCTCAGAAATGCAGATGAGTTTGATGATTCAGGTTTGTCTTAAAGGTCCCGTACTCCTATGTTCTCGTGTTTTACGTTTTCTTGAGATAATCTAGTGACAGTATTCTTGGACTTTTGAACTCTAAAGTATTGACCTATAATTTGAACAATTCAGAAACTCTTACTAATATATCAAAGGATGCTGTGGGAAGACTTCTTAAACGAGTCAAATCACGATGTTCGAGAGCCCTGAACGAAATAGATGACAGTTACTTAAAGAAATCTGATCCCTCAAGCAAGGTAGGTTTCGTCAATGACTCCCTATTTCTGTCCTGCATGGGTGGGTGGTCTTCACTAGTTATTTTAACGAGAAAGAGTATTCTACCAGTTGTAACAATCTTTTGTGCCTTGAGAAGCTGATCTTCATGGAAACCTAATTGATGGTTTCTCCTTTACTTCCCAGCTGGCAGGTGCTTCAGGAAAAACAGTAAAAGATGATGATAAAGATAGTAGTAAAGAGGAAATTGCAGTTATTCCATCAGTCTCTGGTACAGGGGATGAAATCAATGAAACAGAATGGGAAGACGGATCACTACCTGTTTTAAATTCATTGAACAATAGTCATGAACATATTATCAGTGGATTGACTGTAGAATTCGATGTTTTGCCTGATGCTGTAAAGCAGAAGCGCATTCGTAGAGCAACTGCTGAAGAAAAGGTGGTAATTACTAAATTGTTGACATATATGAGATATAATGTAATATACAAAAACTTATTGTTTCCTGCCTTGGCTAAGGCTAAGTTTTCATTTTTCTCGTACACCAGGAACTCGCTGAACTAGTACACAAAGTTAATTTGCTTTGTTTACTAGGAAGGGGAAGGTTATTTGATATCGCCTGCAATGATTCTCTCATTCAGGTTACTCTTCTACACTGGTTTTTCATTTTTACTATATTTTCTTTTTGTAGCCCTTAGCCATTTTGATTGTCTGTTGATGATTACAGTTTTTTAATCATCTTTTCTCTTCTGTGTATGTGTTTAACAGATTTGTTTTGATCAAGTAAATTTTGAATTACCCCTTCTTCTTTGATTGTAGTCTTGCATGTTTGTGGATCCAAAAGATCACGCTTTTCACAAAGACCTAAGAAGAAATCTTATTGTGGAATGGTTAACTTCTCTCACAGAAGAACAACCTGACTGACTGAACTTATAATATCTTGACTAGATAATGCCATGCTTATGCAAGCCTATTCTCTTAATATATTGTCTTTTATTTCAAAATTTTTCCGTATCTGTGAATTGAAACTTTCATAGTGTTAAAACTTCATCTGATTTGTTAAAATTCTGCATTCTATGGTTTTGATATGATGTAGAGTATTTGACGTTATCATTTATGAACTATAATACATTGGTAGGCTTTAATTTTGCAAGGTCGATATATATTTGAATTTTTTTTAAGGGAATGATTGATTGAAAGGAGGTTCATTAAGCTTACTATTATTTATACCTTTTAAAGATGGTATGCGTCCTAATATTTTGCATCCTTGATATCTGCAAAAATAATTACAGTTTCTTGTTTGACTTTATAGTTATTCCTGGCAGCAATTAGTACCGAGTTATGTGTATCTTTATGAGTAGCAGATTGAAGATATCCTATTCTCTCTAGCTATCTTTTGTTGCATTTCTAGCTACTGTAATTGAGCAAAGACATTCTATTCTAAGGAACTATATAATCATGCAGGCCTCTTTACTTTCACTTCTGCCAACACACTTGTTGAAGATTGGTGAGGTCCCTAAACTGACTGCTAAAGGTTTGACTCCTCTTGTTGGTTGGGTACGACTTATTTAAATTTAGTCAGTATTTTTTCTCCATCATGTCTGAACTTTCTATAAATTTTGAGTTTCTTTTGAAATTTCTTGCTTTTTAATTCACTTTAACTATTTTGCTTCCTTGACACAATGCAGTTTCATAGAAATTTCCGAGTTAGAGGCCCTGATGGTGCCAAAAAGTTACCTTCTTTTGCTTTGGCATCTGCGCTTGAGACTCATCTAGGAACTGCTGAAGAGGTATGAGATGATTAACCAACTGATCAATCTGCTATCCTCAATAACTGACCACATGTTTTCATGACATTTTAACAACAGAAGCTAGTAATATAATGGAAGTTTTGGCACGTTCATTTATTTCACCTTGTCTTGCTGTATAATGTCGTTAAGTGTGGTTACCTTGCTGACAGAGTTGCAAAACATTTTTTCATGGTTGTAGTTTTTGAAATAGTTGGTTCTACAATTATGCTCAAGATATTTTTATTTTATTTTATTTTTATCTTTATAGAGAATTTGGTTATATTTTGTTCTGTCTAAGTTAGAGCTATTCATGATTAATGGCCCGATATGTTTGAACTTGGTGTGGCAATTTGTTAGACTGTTTGCAAGATAGTTCTTCTTTTGTTGAATGATAGGGTCAACATAAGAGTTTTGTATTTGTTTTGTCTCAGCAGGGGATCAATGTTTCTAATTTCTTGGCCATTTTAACTGCAGGTTGCTGCACTATCTGTTGCATTATTTAGGGCTCTCAATCTTACAACTCGGTATGACTTCATAATGAAACTGGGGTCTTATTTCTACTTAGCTTCACTTCTTTTCATAAGCACCTGATTTTCAGAAATAATAAAAAGGAAAAGGAATTAATATTTGTTGGACTTGAATATAACATTTCTGACAAAACTTGAAAGTATAGACAATTGAAGAAGAAAGTATATTGAAATTCTTAGGATTTCTGTATGGATTTTTACTGCTTGATTTGCTTCTGACTTCTTTTGAAAGGAAAGATAAAAATTTTCTACTCTACTTCTATCTAGTTTTATGTTTCTCGAACTTACTTTATGTTTTGCGCGCTTGAAAATGCATTATAAAGCTAAAAGAAGTAATAAATGAAATGTGAACATTTTCTTCTCAAACTTTGTTAGCTAAGAAACAGTAATACTGCTCAAGTATGCCATTATGACCCTTGTAGATTCTTTCTTTTATCTACATTTTCTAAATCTGTAATACACCCCAGATGTGCTCGGTTATGTGGAAGAGAAGAAAATTGATATGTGGAATAGTTGCGTTCTTGCACCTCTTCTAGAATTAATTTATTTACTTCATGTACCAGATGCTAAGAAAGACATTAAATCATATCTTACATCTTCTGAAGTTAAGTTACCCAATGTTGTTACTTTGTCATCATGAACAAGATCTTCTGTTTGATGTACTAGAATTTTAATCTCCTTACTAGGTTTGTGACTGTTCTGGATGTGGTTTCTTTAAAGCCTGGAGCAGACAAGCCAGAGTCCAGTAGTCAATGTACAGGCAAAGAAGGTAGTGGGATATTTAACTCCTCAACATTGATGGTGCCTAGGTCGGGCCATGCTTCTATTTCTTCTTCAAAAGATTCTGTATTTGATGAGAATGATGGTGATCACCAAGCATCCAACTGTAGGGAAAGCAAAGTTAAGGGTATCAAGTTTCCTAAAGATCATTCTACAAACAAAGATTCCTCTTTTATTCATGAATCAAATAGTATAATTCTTGATCCATCAACTTCTGTGAACCAAGCCAATATCACTGTAGAAGGTGTTGCTGAGACATCTGGACGACTTAGGAGGAAAGGAGATCTGGAGTTTGAAATGCAGTTGGAAATGGCCCTCTCATCGACAGCAATTGCAAGTTCCAAAAGGGAGGTAAACTCAAATGTTGTGGATGTAGATGATACAAGTGGATGGCCTTCTCCTATTAAAAAGGTGAAGGATGTTGGAACTGAAGAATCTCCGGTTTTTTCCTCTGACACTTCAACTGCTCTTGGCTCTGGAAAAGTAGGGGCTCCTTTGTACTGGGCAGAAGTTTATTGTCCTGGAGAGAATATGACAGGTAAATGGGTGCACATTGATGCTGTAAATGCAATTATTGATGGAGAGCAGAAAGTGGAAGCTGCTGCTGCTGCATGCAAAAAATCTTTGAGATATGTAGTTGCTTTTGCTGGAGATGGGGCTAAAGATGTGACCCGCAGGTCTGACCCCTAAACTGATTCAATTTAACACAAAATAGAAGATATTAAAATATGTTGTGTTCTCTTGAAAGAAGTTGTGTTTAAGAAATAAGTGTTTCTATTTAATGTAGTAGCATGTCACCAACTTTTCTGCCTTCCCTTTAACGGTCACAAACCTACTAAAGTTTTATTTGTGTGGTTCTTAGGGATGTGATTTTCTTTTTCTTTTTTTTTTACTTTTTTTATTACAATGTTTTGATGAAGCTGGTTATAAAAGTAGAAACTACAAGATATCCAGAAAACGTAATGAACTTTTTATTTCAGGTATTGTACAAGATGGTACAAGATTGCATCAGAACGAGTTAATTCAATTTGGTGGGAAACAGTGCTGGCCCCATTAAAGGATTTGGAGGCACAAGCTACTGGTGGAATTGTTCACTTGGATCATGGAGCATCAAGCAGAGACAACAAGATAGAAGGAATTCCCGTAGCTGATAAGAAAATGCAGATGAGCAGGTCAGAGAGTGTCCGCACTGCACTCAAGACAGATAATGAGGCGTGTGAAGATTGTACAGAGGAAAAGAACCTATGGTCTTCAATTAATTCTCTCACTACCACAAGAAGCTCGCTTGAAGACATGGAGTTGGACACTAAGGCATTAACTGAACCTCTTCCAAGCAACCAACAGGTAAGTTACGAAAGTTTTTGGTCTACCATTGTCCAAAGTTCTATTTTAGATGATATTTGATCCCTAGATTTTTGAGTTTAATGCAGGCATACAGAAATCATCCATTGTATGTTATTGAGAGATGGCTTAAAAAGTATGAGATATTATACCCAAGGGGTCCTGTAGTGGGTTTTTGTTCTGGTCATTCAGTGTATCCACGAACTTGTGTCCAAACACTTCACAAAAAAGAAAGATGGCTGCGTGAAGGACTACAAGTAAAAGCTGATGAGGTTCCGGTAAAGGTATTACCTAGCCGATGAATGTCATGTTCGTATGGGTTGAGAAGGTTTATATATATTTCCGTGCATGCATATGTTCATATATTGTCTTGTTTTATTCCCAGATTCTGAAAGGATCTTTAAAGCAGAGTAAAGTACAAACAGATGAAGACGATGAGTACGCTGAAGAGGATCAAGTTGCACTTTATGGGAAGTGGCAGACAGAAAAACTGTGTCTTCCTCATGCCGTTGATGGCATTGTTCCTAAGGTGAAATTTTACAATCATTATTTGTTGATGTTGTAGATGAGTATTATATATTATTATTTTCCCTCTTTGCTTCACAATTTCCTGTCATCGTGAAATTTCCTGGTGCAAAGTGTATCAACAAGAGCAGCTATACAGAGAGAGGTAGAAAAAGTACTGTGTCATCATTCTAACAAATGTACTTGTTATGTAAAGCCTATACAAATCTATTTATCCTTCTCTTCCAGAATAAATTCAATCTTATGTCTCGCTGCTGCTCATGATTTCTCTTAACAATTGACTCACAATTCCTCTTTCTTTCTTGTTCACCAGAGGAAATGTGCTTGCATGTAAATCTTTTTTGCTTTCTGATGTAGCTGTTCTGCCTAACTTAGGAGTTGTTGGTTGTTATCCAGTCATAATAGGATTGTTTGTAACTTTTTCACTCTAATGTCCAAGACACAGAATGCTTTCTTCCAATTATTCCATGTTCAAGAATGCAAAAATTCAAAGCTTTTTCAGCTCCTTATATTTGGCCTTATCTTTAACTTATCTCTTAATTAGACCACGAAATTTCACATCTTATTTCTTCTAAGAATGGTCTTCCCCTTCCACTAACTTACCCCATATCTAATACTTCATTTATTAGATAAATTCATATTTTGCCAAAGTTGGAGGGAACTAATTCTATAAATGCAATGGTGGTACTTCTTGTTTGATAGTTCTCAATTCATTTGATACTTGTTATCTTATAAAGGTAATATTTCTGTTAAAATCATGTAATTACCTGAGTTTATGTATTACTTAGTTGCCTGCAATTACTCTTGCAGTAAATGGTAAGATTTTCTGAGTCAAAGTAGAATTAGAAGTATTTGAGTCAGGGCACAAGAGGTCAGGGAGGTTTTGGGTTGGTAAGGTGTGGTAGATGGATCAAGAAGCTATGATTTGCTTGGCACAATTTTTCTATGATGGAATTCTACAACTTAGACTTAATATTCTCGCCGGATTTTTTATTGGTTTGCATGATACCTAAACTTGCAAATAGGTTATGTTTGTTTTGGTTGGTTGTACTTCCAATTCCATCAATCATCCTTTTAATCCTTCTGTTTAACAATTCAATCCTTTTGTTTCGCATCTGATCAGCTGGATAATGACAGCTGAGGTCTCTCTGTTTTTCCTTTTCTATTTCTGTTTTTTTCAGAACGATCGTGGTCAAGTGGATGTATGGTCTGAAAAGTGCCTCCCACCAGGAACTGTCCACTTGAGGTTACCAAGGGTAGCATTTGTAGCTAAAAGATTGGAAATTGATTTTGCACCAGCTATGATTGGATTTGAATTCCGAAATGGTAGATCATTTCCTGTGTTTGAGGGAATCGTGGTGTGTACTGAGTTCAAGGATGCAATTCTGGAGGTAAATGAATCAATTACTACATGAATCAAATGAAAATTGTACAATAAATTGTGCCACGATCTTTTAACCATCTGATTCGAGATTCTTGACCTTCTTTTACCACTGATTGTTGTATCCATTTCCAAATTCCAAGTGTTTATCTTCATGCATTAGTTAAATGATGCATTTATCGATTTCCAAATTGCATGCTTTTTTGCATTTATGTTAGATTCTTAGAGTCATCAAAAGCCACATCGAACTAGGTAGAAGGTCGCACTAAGTGTTGTCGGGGTTTCTTTGACAGGCATACCAAGAAGAGGAACAGAGAAGAGAAGCAGAAGAGAGAAAAAGGGACGAAGCACAAGCTCTTTCCAGGTGGTATCAACTTCTCTCATCAATAGTTACTCGGCAAAGGTTGAAAAATTGTTACGGCCAGGGTGCCGCTTCAAGAGACTCAGCTTCCGTCTCAAATCTTGATACTACTACTACTACTAATACAACCAAACTTGCTGCTCATGGTAGTCCGGATGGGAAGAAATGTCCCAGATCATCATCCCAGCAAGAGAATTTGCAAGACAGAAAGCCAGATTCTTCAGAAGTTTTACCAGCAGATTACCATGAGCATGTCTTTCTGTTAGATGATGAAGCTTCCGATGGAACAATAACAAAAAGGTGTCAATGTGGATTCTCTGTCCAGTTTGAAGAATTCTAAGAGGCATATTCCTATGTTTAAGGATAATCCAACTGCTTGTAAATTTTGGGTGTTTCTTGTACAGCAACCGGACATCTTTTTTTGTACTGACATAGTTGAACTAATATGTCTCTGCTTTCCTGATGCTTTTTTTGTCTGAAATTTATGAATAGTTAAAAATGCTTTAGGCATACATGCGATTGTTAACTCCATTAAAGAAGGGATGCCTGGCCCTGTAATTGTCAGAATTCAACTAATGCTCTCTATTTCAAGGCAATTCCAAGGATTGCCATCGAAATCAACCATTTTCAAAACAGCAAAGTTTTCTTCCACCTCTTCAAGAGCTATTCATGCTAACAGGGAACCATCAAAACTCCCAATTCCCTGTCCCAGCTGGGTTTCCGACAACGCATTATTCAAAAGACACCCACGATTGCATTATCTGGAGAAACATTGCAAATCACATCAGCAACTGAAACAAGTTCTATCCTATGTCTTTGTATCGGGTCTGAGAAGAAACCCTTTCGTTATGAGCAGGGTTCTTTATCTTTGTCTACATGAATTGGAAGGAGAAGTAAATAAGAAGTTAAGTTTTGGTGTTCAAGTTCTTGACCAAATTGATGAACCCAATACGTTTTCCTGGAATACTATTATTAGATTCTTTGCTAATTGCGATGATCCTGAAAAATCTTTGATCAGTTTTCAGTATTACACTAGCATGCTCAGTCATGGAGTTTTTCCGGATAAATACACATTCCCATTCTTGCTTCAGGCTTGTGGATCCGTTTCTCACTGTAGATTGGTGAAACAACTCCATTGTCACGTAACAAAACTTGGATTTGATCAAGACTTATTTGCACAAAATGCACTTATAAATGCTTATGTAAATTGTGGGGTTTTGTCTGATGCACGGGAACTGTTCGACGAAATGTCTGAGAAAGATGTTGTTTCATGGACAACTTTGATTTCGGGACATGTTGCACTAGGCTGTTATACAGAAGCTCTGAATACTTTCTATGAAATGTCCTCCATGGATGACTCGAACACTAGGCCAAATGTTGCTACAATTGTCTCTGTATTGTCTGCTTGTGGCAACTTGGGATCTTTGGATCATACTAAATGCTTTCATGCTTTACTACAGAAGGGTGGATGGATTGAGATGGATATTTCCATTGGTAACTCTGTCATAGATGCTTATGCAAAATGTGGAAGTTTAAACTCTTGTACTAAGGTATTTAAAGACATAGGTGATGATCAGAAGGATTTGTACACTTGGACTGCAATCATCTTGGCGTTAGCTGTCCATGGAAAAGGAACAGAAGCTCGCAAATTGTTCTGTGATATGGTAAGAATTCATGGAGTAGTTCCTGATGCCATCACTTTCATTGCCGTCCTCTCTGCCTGTGCTCATTCAGGTATGGTACAAGAAGGTTTATGCATTTTTGAATTAATGAAATCAAGATATGGGATTGAACCAAATCTTAAGCATTATGGATGTATAATTGATCTGTTGGGGAAAGCTGGGATGCTTGAAAAAGCTTATCAGATTGTTCAGACAATGCCAACAAAGCCTAATCCAGCTATTTTGGGATCTTTACTCAGTGCTTGTAGAATTCACAAAAAGATGGACTTAGGTGAAACAGTTTTAAGGAAGATTGGTTCTTTATCCGGAGGAAGCAGTGGAGGTGCTTCTGTACTATTGTCCAATATATATGCAAATGAGAACAGATGGATTGAAGTTATTCACATTAGGAAGCAAATGAGAGCAGAAGCAAATGAAAAACCCCCTGGACTAAGTTGGATTCAAGTTAAAGGTACAGTACACGAGTTTGTGGCTGGAGATACATCGCATTCAGAGGCTACGCAGTTGTTTATGGTTCTAGAAGGACTAGAAACCATTGGAAAGACACTGTGAAAATAAATTGTGTTTTAGTGTTTAGACCCCATCTGGAAATACTGTGCGTAATAGAGAGGCTGCAGTACAGACTGTGGTCCAGAAAACAGTAAAATAACAAAGCTATATTGTGGTCCGATTTGTGTACTTAAGTCTTATCGTCATTTTAATTGATTGATATTTCCATTCACAACATTCTTTTAGTCCCACCCTATAAAGAAGAAAAGAAAAAAGGAAGAAAAAACAACTTTGTTTTGTTTAGGGTTAAAGATTCAAATGTACAATCTAAAACCACTACTACATACTTTCCTTTGTTTATTCATGTGAAACACAATCTTATTACCTCGGAATTTCTTTCTTGATGTTCTCAGTAAGTCTGAAAAAAATTTTATACATAACTCACCGAAAAAAAAAAATCGTATACTTGATGACATGACTAAATAATGGGATTTGGAAAGTCCTAAAATGAGCCAAATGCTCGGGTCCTCGAGAATCAACTAGGACGATTCTCAACAACAAAAATCATGAATTCCAAGTGGGGTCTTTCGCTTAAGGCTCTTTGACGAAGACATCATCAAATTCCTTGCACAGACTGACGAGTTTCGACACAGAAAACCAAATCAACAACCTCATTCTTTCAGAATCCAGACACATTAGTTAGTCTTGTCCAAAGAAAACTATATCCGTACAATGTCCACTTCTTATCCACAACTATAAAACCATAATCTTCCCCGGTCTTTACTTTCCAAACCCACAAATTCCAAGTGAATTTATGAAGAACAGATCATGCGACAATTACGAACTAATACACATGAAATAATGGAATAATAGATTGGCGAAAATGACCAGCAACTGACCAGAAGTTTCTTGCTGTTGAGAAGTTTCTCAAGAAAACACACAATAATTAAAATAAGAGTCCAAATCTCCCGAAATGTACATAAAATCTAACCAGACTACAACACAGAGTCACCCATCACAGAAACTCTAACAAACAACAGCATTCCTAATTAGATACTGCTAAGACTACTAAGTTGTTAAAAAACATCATTAGACTTCTTTTTTTTTTTTTTTGAT
>LVCA01018437.1:26672-38100 GCA_004801955.1 Calotropis procera
ATTTACATTTCAAGTATGTATAAATTTCATGAAGAATATTTTTGTCATTTAGAGGTGACACCATTTTCTCACATTTTAATTAAACCTTTTTTTTTTTTTTATTATTAAAAAAAAAATAGAACTAACTCTAGAGAAAATAAAAAAAAATGAAATAAATTATTTTTAATTTCATTAAAATATTAATTAATTAATATAATCATAAATGACAGAAATAAGTGAAATTAGACAAAATATAATTAAAAAAAAAAAAAAAAGGAGAATATAATGGTTTATATGTAATTGCTCATAGACATTATCCTGTGTCCACCAAAAGCTATTATGTTAAAAGTGAACAAAGTTCAGTTCTGTACATGGAGATTCATTCATACAGTGAATAATATCTACATTTTCCCTAAATTTTAAGGATCAGATATTACTACTAGAAGCAGCAGCACCTCCAGGTGCATCCATATTGCCCTCCTCACAAGGCTCACTGGCCTGATTCAGGTCTATGGTAGCTTTTGCAGTGACTTGGATCTCATTGGATGATGGCGTAGCCATCGACAAATTTGTGCTGCCATTTTCAAGAAAAGATGAAGTTGCAGGAGCTGATGAGCTATTACATGTACCTTCAGCAGCAGTATCAAGCAAAGAAGCGGATGCAACAACCTTCACTGTGTTTCCTGTTTCAGCTGAAGTTGCAGTCACTGCAATGGAGGCATCAGTTTCGTTGCTTTTGCCTATTCCTTCTTTTACACCACCTACAACAATGTAATTATAATTATATTTACATATGTATGACTTGTGCACCAGCACTAAAAGCTCGAGTTAAATTTTCATAATAAGGCTCAATGCTTGAGAAACAAAATCAACAAATAGAAACAAAGATAGAAGTGGAACTCAACACTTCTGACTTTAATACCATATTAAATCATATGTTCTAAAAGCTTATACTGATAGAGAAGGTTAAATTTATCTCCTATACAAATAACAAGTGCAAATAAGACTAAAAGGTTACCTGTGTTAGAAGCAGTGGCAGATGGCGAGCTTGTATTCGATGGCAATGAAGCCCCAGAACCTCTTTTCATTCTTAACTGTGATATTTCAAGAAATGGGTGCATCATTTCCAAAGTAATTCAGGGGCAGTATTTTTAGTGTAATTAACAATGAAGATATATATAGTCGGTTTACCTTTGCATTTTCTTCACAGTACTTGATGACAATAGAGAGATTTGGGCAATATCCGTGCAAAAGTGTGTAAGCCCATATCAGTAACTTCCTTGAAGTATTCATGTCAAGTATATCAACACCATCAATACCAGGCTCGACATAAGTTTCTGTAGCTAGCTGTGATGGCACCATATATAGGTTTATACCTGATGGCAGTAATGCACAAGAGGTGTCCTTGTAGAAATTGTAAGAAGATCTAAGTAAAACAGCAGCTGTTTCCAAGTCTTCGTCTGAAGTTTTCTTAATTATCACATTCTTGATCTTTGCTAATGAAGGATTCCATTTTGTTTCGAGGATCTTCAGGTGATCTTGGTCCTCGGATGATGAGGACCATAATTCGTCTGATTGCAGATCTATACACAGCAAATGTGGGTTGTCTAATCCACTACCTCCCAGACCGGGAACTTGGATCTCACTAGGAAGTCTTGAATGCAGTGGTGTAATCAATGCCATGCTAATTACAAGAGACCGACACCAAGCAACAGAAACAGTTTTATAAATTTTGGCACAATTACTATTAGATAACTTTGGGTTCTTCAAGCGTTTTCTTATTTTCTCGTTTATGCTTTCAAGTGCTTCCACTTTGACATTTCTCTCTAACAACTGGATGTATTCATAGAGATATCTGCAAGAAAAAAGGATCAAGAAGACTCAGGTTAGGAACGTTTCAGTTCACATGATAAGGGGAGGGGGTGATAAATACAGTCAAGGAAAAAGCAATAAAATCACACAATCAGACATAAATGTACAATAGAGCATCAAACTGTAAGATTGAAACTCTGATAAGAGATTCAGAACTTACTTATACAAGCAGCTTTCTGTCAGTTCTGGAGACTGAATTTCTGGCAAGGTGCATATATCAGACCATAAGTTGACTTGTTCAAGGAATAAAGAAAATATTTTCTCCAGAAAATGCTCAATGGAACTGCTAGAAGCATGAATGCCATTGTCATATTGACGAATGGACAAAATTAAGGTCTTAATATATCTCCCAAGAGCCACAGGAACAATATCTTCAAGGCACAAGGAGAACTGGATTCACAATTAAATCAGGTAAGCAAAATCCTCATCAGCTAAAATAAATAAATAAATAAATAAATAATTATAATCAAGTGGTTTCTAAGCAATGAGAACATGAAATGTTGAAAGCTTATACATTTCTAAAGCAGTGCAGTGCATTTTGGAAGTGAGGCTTCATATTTTTCCAGTCTGATCACATATGACGAACGAGTTGAGGGGGATCATGTCCAAAATAAGTGTATGGACTAATACGGTGCAAAATTCACATATTCACAGACCATAACATTCCAGAACAGGGGGTAGGTATACTTCATGCAGCTGACAGTATTCTACAAATCAACAATGCAGCTCACACAATAAAGAAACACAAACCATTCTCTATCTATTTTCAGTCCTAGCAGCCTGAGTGATTTTCCTATATGTCAAACGACTATTCTATTTGACATAAACAACAAAATAGTCTGGTTAAAAAAGATAGTTTTACCCTTTTATCTGCCCGAAGAGAAATATAAGCCCTGTCCAAGGTAGAGATTTCTCCCGTCTCCTCCAATAACTTCAGATAGAATAGTATGTACTTCCGAATACAAGTAATAAATTTCCTAGAGCTTTCTGGTAAGTTAACTTCCAGCACTTTCCTGTTACCTGAAACACCTGGAGTTTTCCGCCTGCCATACAAACAAGAAACAACAATTGGTTAGCTATTCACAAGAATAAGATCAACACTAGGACATTCTACTTGAAAAATGATAACATCAAATTTTAAATCCACCAACAGAAATAAGATATCCATCATTTAATTGTGACAATATGATGGCAAAACAATTGGCACAAGTAAAACATTCTAAAGCAGTACATAAACTACATAATTTAGCATTAAATAAAGATGAGGCTATTAATTTAACATCTGTACCTTCCTTTCTTTACCATACTATCAATCTCCCACATGTTTATTGTGAATGAAGAACGAGTTGACTTAAAGCAGAAAGAGAGTTCCTCCTTTGCCTTCTCCACATCCCCACTCCAACCTCTTCTATACAGTCCTTGAGCAAGCATATACCTAGCCTTGTGAAAGTGCTTAAGGTCTCCTTCCACACAAATTTCTAGGGCTGAAAGGCAGTCATTATAAAGCATGTTCCTGACCTCCTCCAACTTAACAGAATCCATGTTATTGTCAGAGTTTTCATTACAGACCATTTGCTCAATATGCCTAGATGACTCTGGATTTGCAACAAAAACATTAGCAAATGTACTCATGACACTTTGGTTGGTTTCCTCCGTAAAAGCATGAGCTGCAACTACCTAAACAACAGTGAGAATTACACATAAGTTTGATCATCTTAGATGGGGATCAACCAATGTAAAGTTCATGATCAAGTAACGAATAGAAAAAACATGCAATAGGGAACTTGTATAGAAATTAAGAATTTTCTGCATATTATGTCTTGGTGTTCTTATCTGTTTCTCAGGTTTCTATAAATGGGAATTCATGCATCACCTTCGCATACCAAATGTACATAGTTATGAAAACGGTACACAAACAAGGAGGCAGAGGAAGAGACTGGGAGCTAATATAGTCATCATCAAAGGTTTACATTAGAAAGGGTAAGATTAATAAAACATATACCTTCAGGGCCTCTAAATTATCTTTCTCACATGAGCAGAGTAGCTTTAACCGCGAAGCATGCATCCTGTAAAAAGGATCCACAGCTGATGGATTCAAGGCGATAGCTTTAGCATAGTATGAAAGAGATACGTCTTTTGAGCAGCCAAGTTTTTCAGAAAGTTTTCCCAGATAAAATGCATGCGACCAATCTTCCCTGTAGATCAGAATTTCCATAGGCAACAGTCCAGGTTATAAGATGAAGTTACAGAAGTAAACTACAAGCTTGAGAGTTGTAGACAGTACTTATGCTCAAATGCCTTCTTGAAATGTCTCATAGAACTCTCACAGAACATCATCCACATCGCATCCTTTGAGGGAATGATCGATCTCTGATCATAAAAAGGTACTACATTTTGGATACCATCATAGTACACCAGTGCCAGCAACTCATGGATCTCACCCTAAAACCAACAGTAGACAGGAGCTTAATGCGAGTAACAAAGTGGTAAATAAGAGAGAAGATCTAGGGACAAGCTTAAATTTCTAGACCATGAATTTCAAGCTACATCACCATGAAATATCTTAGCAAAGAGTATCCCTGGATAAGCCCAGAAGAAATAAGCTAAAAAGCTTCAAAAATGGACCATCATACCAATCATCTAATCAACAAAATTGAACACCTTGAAGTATTTGTCATTGGCATGTCATCTTTTCACCATCAAGGTAATCACTAGGTAAAATAAGCCACTGTTTAAGTACTAAACCCAGAATATCAGACAAATAATCAAAGTTTCTGAAAACACAGTATGAAGACATCTCCAGCAAATAATATAAGCTCATGTCCAGTATACAAAAGAGAAGTTCACCAAACATTAAAACAATAGATAAATGCCAGAAAACCTGCTGAATTGCAGTCTTTGCCAGAGCCAAAGTCATCAATAAGCACCGCCTGCTCCTTCTTCTACTTGTCTCTACTCTCTGAGGTAGAGTAGCACTTTTCCTCCACCCGAGAACATTTATTTGCTTGCTGCCATCATTTAGTAGCAAGTCCACCTCCTGCTTTCCAAGGAATATTTAGTAAACGAACTAAGGAAGTATAATACTTGTTTTTATATTTTCATTTTAACATGAATAGAGCTGCCAAAGATGCACAAAACCTGAAGTTACCTCATCGTATATGTTTGCCAACCGCTCCCAACTCTCAAAGCGCAGAGGGTTGTAGAGTAAATCATATTTGAAGAGTCTAGCATTTTGCTCAACAAATTCCTCCCCATCCTTGGTTAAGACAAAGCCAGCCCATTTATCGGTTGCACTCATTTCCTCAGACAAAGCAAGAAAATAATACAAATTGCAGTACACATCCCGATATGGTTCAGAGCTGTATTTAAGTAACGTGTTACTTATGCCCAGATATATGAAAGAAATATGCTCAAAAAGACTAAGACAACCATCAAATTGAGGACAAAACTCTGCAATTTGAACAAGCAAAATCCTGAACATATTTTGAATAGACCAGATTTAGTTAATAGACCAGTCATACCTTCCTTCTGATGATCCTTGCAATTGTGTGAGGCCTCCAGGATCTGTGAATACCACCTTTAACATGGAATCCAGAAAACCAGTGGATCCAGCTTCTTCTGACAATCTATCTTCACATAAATCAGGATCATCTAGGAACTTATCTATTGCATTTCCCACCAAAATGTGATCGGGTGGTTGAGGAAAATGTTTGCGTATGGCTCTTAGCACTCTTCGAAGTTTAATGAGTCCGGTTCTCTGTCAGGTTCATAAAAATTAGCCACTGATAAGAATATAACATAAGACCTCAATAAATGAGAACAGAAGAAGAGGAGGAAACATCTACTTACAGATGAAGCTTTAGCATAGGGAAGTATGTACTGAAAAACATCAGCACATTGTTCCTTTGTCTGATAATCTCCTCTGCTGGTGTTTTTGTGCATGGCTAGATCATCTTCATAACATGAGTCGGATCTGAGATTCAGACCATACAAACAATAAAAGCACTGATCCAATGCAGTATCAATTGTAAGCTCAAGCTCTTCTTTTTCATCCTCGGTCATGTCTTTTCCAGATTCAGTGGGTTGTAGGTTTACATTTTCTTTCTCTTTCTCATTGAAAATGATATTAGGCTTGTCATGAACGTCTTTTTCCCATTCTACTCCTTTTTCCTCTTTCTCTAGACAATTATGAGAGGGAACACCTTCTGAAGTCTTTCTTCCAACATCCTTCTCTTCTATGCAGATTCCATCTTGGTCAACTTGTTTAACTTGTTCGACTTGTGGATTCAGCATTTCAAATTTTGCATCATTTACAGAGCTTCCAGCATTCATGGTGTTGGAAATCTGCTCAGAACTTTTGACATTATTTTCATGCAAAGACTGTTGATCATGTAGAGCCTTTTCTGGTACCTTATTTAGTGATTGCAAATTAGATTTAAGCTTCATATGCAATGCCAGTAGGTGCTTAATTGCAAGTTTTAGAAATGTTCCTTCCTCTTTGTCTTCACTTCCATGAGCACAGCAGAGTCCAAACTCAGCAAGCATGTCATGCATGGAAACAATCAACTCCGTCTGATATTAAAGAAATTCAAAGCCAAAAAAGATTATTAGGGTTAAAATCAATACGTGGCAATAAAATCAAATTATAGAGTTCAAATTCTTATTAGTGGGAAATAGGTCTAACTTGAGTTTTGATAGGAATAGTCGGATTCAAGTGTTGAAGTTTACAGAACGTGATAGCTGCATCAATGAAATTACACTGCATCTCTTGCTCATTAATATCTGAAGCCCCAAACGCAGATGACTTCTTCAAGAAGCATGTATTTGCAACATTGCACAGAAATGCCAACAGTAAAGACTGTAAATCATCAATAACTGTTGCTGGAACAAGAATGCCATTCTGCAACAGAGAAAGCATCAATGTGGATAGTGACTCAACAGATGTCACCTACTTTATTCAGGATATCTATATAAAAGCTCCAAAAGAGAAGACCAACATAGATAAATCACTTCAAAGTACTTATACACAGGTATTTAGTCTTTAATTGACTGATAATAATACTAGTCAGATGAAGCTAGTAAGACTTTCTGCAAAAAGCCGGTCAAGGATGTACAGTTTTGGTAAACATAATAACTAGCCAATCAAGCACTAAATTTTCAAAAACATGTCTGGTTTTACCTGCCATGTAAAAGGAACATTACTCTTTATCTGTGAGATACAGTCAGAAATTGACTTGACTTCTTTGACAACCATATGGTTCCACTGTTTGAATGAGTTATCTTTCGGTTCTGTTTCAGAAGCAGACATATGTTTCAACCCTTCTCTTTTATCAGAATTAGGATAGTTTCCCAGGCCAGCTGCAGTTATGAGAATCTGTAGTTTCCTTTTGTGACAATTTAAATAGACTTCAGTGTCCATTGACTCCATCTCTTCACAAGCTCTAATCAAAACATCAACCGCAGATAGCTCAACTGAAGTAAATCCTTCCTCTATCCCAGAACTACTCATAATGTCGGGATGAACATCTTTTGATGAGAACAAAAGAGGAACAAGCATATCTACACATTCTGAATACATGTTCTTCTCCATCATTTCAGGCACAGTCTTCTTCAGTAAAAGATCAATCTCCAGTAGATTAATTTCGTGGAGAATTTTTTCAACAGTTAGTTTTTTAATAGCTTTGCAGTGTGGCAAGAAAATAAAACCGGTGGAATCCTCCTTATTTTCTGTATTCATCAAAAGAGAACAAGAGAGAGACAACTCATCTCGAGCTTTTGCCTTATTGCCTTCCATGATTGAAAGTCGTCCACTCAACCAGTAAAAACGTACCCAAAACTTATTATTGCTTCTTAATGAAGTGTTGTCATTTATTATTTGACAAGCAGAAGAAGAGCTACCTTTCAAGAATAAATTATTATTTCCAGCCACACCAAGAGCTTGTAATGGATACTCAGTAGCTACAGCTTCAATGATTTTACAGAGATGATATGACGCCTCTGACATGAAATTAGAAATATGGGAGCCTGAAGAACATATCCCAAAGTCATAATATAGCTCAGCAAGGAAAAGACTGCAATGAGGAGTTCTTTCTTGGCCCCATTGCCTAGTGAACTTCTCCAAGTCAAGAAGTCTGGCATTGGAATCCTGGTAAAAAATTGCCCCATTGGCAACCTCCTCCAGAAGCAAGTGACCCACGTGATAAGCACCATAATTATTTGAAGTTTTCTGGACAAATTTGATGACATCAGTACACTCTGAATCCTGAGTCCTATCCATAAGCTCAGAGCAGTGAGATAAGGAACTAGCATCAGTTCCATAAATACAATTTTCTCCTCCCCCTGCAGTAAAAGGTTTTAAAAATTGCATTACAACTTTAGCCACATCCTTGGTGGCTGCAAAATCTGAATCTTCTCTTCCTGGTTTACGACTCCTAAGCCTCTCAAGACGAGTGCTTCGCCTTTCTTGAGGTTGTTCCTCAAATACAGTTGTTTCCTTGTCTTTAGAGAGACTGCTTTTGTCAGAGTTGCACATGGATATAATTTCACCATTAGTTGTGAAGATAGACCCTTTGTGTTCCATACTCTCCATAACTTTTCCTGAAGGATGATGTAAATTTATGCTTATTCTAATATCTCCAGATCTGATTTCCTCTTTTTCCAGTTGAGGACTAGCTGAAAACAATGGAGTCAAGATCTGGAGGAGCTCACCAACAAGAGCATTCCAGGATGTTTCTGGAAGGTTAATTTCTATATTCTGCTTCAATTTTTTGGGTGGAACACCATCAACTAGATCATCTATTGCTTTTCTTTTCTGAGGAAATTTTAACCTTAAATGTTTAGGTTTCAATTTGTCTATTCCTTTTGGAGCAAATGGGATTGGATCAGACTCTTCAATGGTACTTTTGACCTGCAAAGCACGAGAATGGGATGGCCAGTGCCTCAAGATTAGCTCCGCCACAGAAAGACAGGCAACCTCATCACCAATCGCAATAAGAACTTCCAAAAGTTTCTCCATGCAATTCCCTACATGTTATGTTGTCCAAAATCAGCAGAAGAATACTTCCCAGTAATATTGGACAGATAGAAAGCAAAAATGACACTGAATTGCCTTATCCAACTGAACTGATGATGCAGAATGGACATCCTACTATAATAAGATATTACCAGGGATAAAGGACAAAGTGCTTACAATTATTAGGGCTGCAAGACAATCCTTGTTCAAAAGCCCAGCGTGATATGCTTAGTAGCCCCATTGAGCAAGATAAAGTTCCCAGATGGTTCCAAACAACTGAATCTTTGGTATCAATCTCAGCAGCTTGGAGATAGCACCTTAAAGCATTCTCATTAAACACAGAACCTTTCTGAAGGAAAACAGAAGCAAGATTCTTGAGCACCAAAAATCTGCAAAGGATAGGCATACAAAACTGTTATTGACCCAAGAATTAGAACAAGATAATATTATATGACTACATGAATTGATTATCCACTAGAATAACCACTGCAGGTTAGAGGACGTCTTTCAAGTCATAAAGGTAACCTAAAATCATCAATTGTAGAATAGCATGAAAAGGTATACGTCTGATTAGTATCTCGTGGACAAGGTATTCAAGTGGTGTTGCTTCAATAAAATTTTCACCTATTCTCAAGGCTTATAATTGGATTTATACGTTAACACATCCCCTCACATGATGACTTAACACAAAAATTCTCAATAAGAGGTCCAACAAATGGGGTGGAAGCAAGCGTCGAACACAAGATCTCCCACTTTGATACCATGTTAAATTTCCATTTTATCTAAAACTTTAAAATAATAAAGAAGGTTAAATTTATACCCTTAACAACATCATAGAATTATTCAAATTGTACTTGATGGTAATTTCTTAAGGCCATTACATTTTCAATTGGTGTGGCATTGTTTAAAAAAGAAGAAAAAAGCACATCATGTGGAAACAAAAGTCAATACAGCTACTTCACAACCCTTATTCTAAACGCACAAGTTTAGGCTAAGAGCAGCAAACGCTTCAATGGCTAATGATTATTGATGGACCTGATGGATGATTTGCTAGAATATATGGGGATGTGCATTATGAATTTTTTGCATTTTCCCTCTTATTTGCAGCAGCCATATCCATGTCTTTGTGTTCATTTGACATCAGAACAATGAAAACTAAAGCCCAAGAATCTCCACTCAAATCATGGTCCACTAACAATGCATTGGCAATTAAGTCCTACATGTAAATAGCTTTTCCAGGAGTTTTGACCCAAAAAAGTATCAGAAAAATATAAAATATGAAGAGTTCAATATTTTTAGACAATTCTATTGGAGATCAACTCTCATGCCTATAGCGAAAAAGCATCAGTTGATACAATAATGAAGAAACTGACACCCATTTTGAAACCTCAGTGATCTACTGCATATAGGGGTTAGCAACCAAACGAAAATGAAGGCTAACATTATAAATGACGACACGAAAGTTTGTAGCTTCAGTATATCAAATAGAAAATCATAATTGAAACTATACGTCAGAAGTTAATTTTGATCCGAACCTGAGCTGTAAAAGATGACCATCAATACCACTATTATCCACCTATAAAATAAAATCAAGGAAATGAAAAGAGCCATTAAACAAGATCACAATGAAATACATATCAAACTGGTTAAATTAAACACGAAGTACCTGAACATTTGCTACAAGAGGATCTCTCAAGATGGATTCAAACAATTCACGAGCCTTGTCATAGTCTTTAGCTTGCAATTTGTCTAGTCCTTCATGATATATTTGAGATAGCTGGAATTCCTGGAAACATAAAAGTCCATGATGCAAAAGAACAACGTAAATAGACAAATACTGGTGAACCAAGAATGAGAAACGATCATAAACAGTCAACATAAGCAATTCACCAAAGTTAAAAAATGGAAGAAACTTTAGACGGGAAAGAGCTTGGCATTCAAGATAGAGCTTAATATCCCACCATGGAATTTTAACTAGATTAATGTATATATTTTCTTGCTTCGTAATTCTATCCATACTACTTTCTACAAGGAAACAAAACTTTTGAGACTACCTAACCAACGAATTTAACTAAGAATCAACAGTTCCCTCCGCCTAAACAGGCCAAACTTGTTACAGAAACAACAATTACGCCCAAATACTTTCAAAAGCCCTGCTTATCATAGAATATGCAACTACACATTCATAGAAATAGAGATAAAATTCAAAAAATAAAACGAATCCTACCAGGGCTTCTTTGGTCGGGGCAAGAGGTTCCCATTGGCTTTTCGAGTCAATATCATTAATTGCTGCAATTGAAAACTGAAATCCCACCAAGAACAGAAATTTATAAGGGGAAACCAAAAAGAAAAATCAGAACCCAATTCTTGTTTAAGATAAAATAAATAAATAAATTTGCAAACCATTGTTCGAACTTCCAAGTTGAAACCCTTCCAATTTTCAATCAAATTCTGATTTTTCTTGAATCATAAGTCTCATCATTCAGGACACCCGACAGTTTCTCGAAGATTTAGGCGGGGTTTTTCCGCTTCCTACTGATACAGTGTAATAATAACAATAATGAA
>LVCA01018460.1:19108-40063 GCA_004801955.1 Calotropis procera
GTGTTTCACGACCTGGCTGGAAAGAAATACAAAATCTCCCACTATTCCTTTTTTCCTACAACAAAACAACAAAAATGAAAGGAAAAACGTGTGCCTCATTTTCTACCTAGCTGCCAACCTATGATTTTACAGTTACTAACTTGAAAGAAAAATGATGACTTTACACACATAGAAAGAGGGTAAATGGAAGATATACAGAGTGGAGCTGAACTAACTTGATGGATATTTGTCTGAACCTTTTCCAACGTGAAAAATGAATGCTGCAATCTGATAACTATATGGTAGCTAAAGAAACAACTACACAGCCCTTATTCCTGTAAAAATCGGAAGGCTGGATTTTCAAGTAGTTCTGCGGCAGGTTGCACGCCTTTAAAATCTTTCCCCTTGAGTACTAAACAAATGTCATCGACTGAGAAGGGAATACTGCAGTCACAAAATAAACGTTATATATATACACACATACATTTTACGTGGAATATGGTAACTCAGTAGAGTTCAAGTTAATTTTACCTCGAGTTATCGTCCAACATAAATGACTGGCTATCAGCAACATTTGCTTCTTCTGTCATTAATATCTTCATGTTGGAAATTACCTGGAGATCATCAGTTTAAAGATGTCAAGAAAAAAGATACCGAAGCTAAATATTATATATATATATATATATATATATATATATATATATATACAAACAAGAGTTAAAGGTTGTTCACCTCCGGATCTACATTTGGAGTGTGATAATTATCGTCGCAATAAAGTGTAGATATTCTGTAAAGCTGCTGTACACTCAAGGCCTGTAATAAACATAAAATGTCAATGAACAAAATTTTAGAGTTTGGAGAAATGAACCTTCAAAACAGTAAGTGATACTAATGATTAAGATGGAATAAATTTGATTCTATTCTTAAAACAAGCCTAAAATAATATGTAATACAATAACTATTCAAGAGGATGACAATGAATGCATTAGTATTGAGCATTAATTCTAGATTCTTCTCAGAAATCAAAGTTATTCAGACGTTATTGATGATAGCAAAATAGGGTAGAACCATATTTAGAACCAATCCTGTGTGGATCTAAATGAAAAATCATTAAGACTTACGGGACATAATTCATTTGTAAGCTCATCATAGGAAATTCTAGACTTCTGGTGAATAACCTGCAACAAAACAAAAGCATCAAGCAAACTATAAAAGTATATACAGGATCATATTCCAGTCAAAACTTTAGTATATATTTCACATTTACTTGAAGAAGAAAAACCTAAAAATTAACTGGTCTGGTAATTGAAACAGAACCATAACCAGAGAATATGAATTGATCTTCAAGATTAGTGCATTGTTAAAAGAACATGATTCTGTAAAAGCACTGCTAAGTTGAACATACCAAAAATCCAACAGCCTGTCTGACATGTTTTAATTCGTCCCATGATGAACCCACATTCTGAAAAAACAAAAGGCATTAGATCTACACTGTAAATTTATCGGAATGGCCATCAGAAAGTTTTCAAATGTAAACATATGTTTGTTCTAATTACAAAGTAACTACTCCCTCCATCCCAAATAATTCCTATTTGAAAATTTCATTCCTTCCAAATTATCTGTACTGCTACAAAATCAAGAGCTTATTAATTTTTTTGTTTCCCCTTTATTACCCTATTTTGTAAGGTCATTAATTACTTTTGGAACGAGAAAATAACAATGTCTGTAAGTTTCTAACAAATATGTATGTTTCCTGTTTTTCATCAGTAATTAGGATGGCTACCCTAAAATTTTCTTAGCACTGAGTTCCGATTGGGAATTCTTACACATAATTTAAAATTTTCAATTTCATAAGGGTACCTCTTCAGTTGCTTTTCCACACCAAAGTTCCAATTCTGCTAACCCAGCCTTGATATATTCCCCATTGTCGAATGTGCAGCACTCCCTTCGCATGAGGAGGCTGCAAAAATTTTGGGTAAGAAGATTTTAAAATTCAACTACTAATTTGATTGCGTAGACAAAATTCTCTAGCTATTATAGGGTAGAAGGTACCTATTGAATAGTTGTACATTAATGTAAGAGAAGACCTGGGTGAAAATCTTCTGAGAAAGAACTGAAGGCATCTGAAATAAAGAGATATATAAGATTAGATAGATATCTGTCCTAGCGGCATCAATCATGGAAGAGTGAAAATTATGCTTACAAAGTTCTCATTTAGCATATTCAGAAGGCCCTTAAGACTATTTATCATTCCCTCCCAGGGACTGGATGGAGAACTATTGCCAGAAGACTGCCCAGATGCTCGTGAAGAGTTCACTCTAGAAAGTGTAGGTGCCTATATCAATAAATTTAGCAGATGAGGATCAGATTCACAGATCTACATAAGAAAGGAACCTTTTTTTTTTTTTTAAAAGCAGAAGTAGAAGCTATGGTACATTGCAACTGTTGATCAGTAATGCAAGGAACTCCATCAAAATCAGGAAAAGAATCGAGATATCACATTCACATATCATCAATTGAATATTATGTTTCAAATACTCAATAGAGTTCGAAGAGTGCAGTTGATTAATACGTAGATACATTAGTGGAACCTAAATTAATATGAAAAGCAAGAAAAGGACCATTAATAATTGTAGGAGAAAGTAAAGTTCTGATGATTGAATAATACATGGTTTAGACTTACAGATCTTCTAACATTAGAATTTCAAGATAAAAAAATCTCTAGCCATTCCTAACAAGACTGGTCATAAATCGTGACATTTCCATTCCAATACAACCATACTAGTATTTACAAATATAAAACTTAAAAGCTTGTAATGGGGTGGGAAGAGAAAACTTCAGATAGTATCACCTGGATGCACGAAGAAATAAATGATGATAACTCTTTTTTCTGATTATCTCGAATAATCCCATAGATCTTCTCCACATATGCAGTGAGCTGTTGTTTGAAAAGCAAAGCCGGATATTTGGCTTCCACTTGGCGTACTCCTTCTAGCCCACCAATCGAAAGATTTGAAGAAGAAGGGGAGGAACGGAAACTCTGAAAAATTGACCTCACATTCAATTTCTCAAAATTTCCTACATCATAAAATGCTAAGGACGATGTTGTATTGCTATGATAACCTTTTAAGTTTGTGAAATAATGCAGAAACTATGAATGGAACAATCTATATGGGTTACAACAAGGAATCCATTCAAAACCTTCACCTGGGTCATCCTGCCAAAGAATGAAGTTGGTTGTGGAGGTTTAGAGGCAGTAGAACTAGTAGCTTTCAACGTCTGCTGAAGTAAAAATAACAACGTGGATGTGTTGGATAACCAATATACCATGCAAGCATCATTAGATTCAACCTGGAAAACAGATGTAAATGACATCAAAAAATTTTCCTTTGTCAAGTAAACTGGCATTTCAGTCTTTATTTACCAAATTTAAATGGTAAGACCTCTCCCACTTTTAATTAAATATGTGAGAAAATTAACTGGCTTATGCTAGAAAATTGTGCTTCACTTTCTAATCTAGAACTGCAGAATAGAAATAGAGACCACTTCTATACAAATAATCTGCAGCTTTGAAAAGTTAAACACTGGGCAATCAATTTCCTTCAACTTGTGTGAGCTGGAAAATGTTTACCTAAAAACTTGAAATGGGGGTGTACATATGACTAGATAAAATGAAATGAAGGAGGAAGAGCTATGAGATTTAATTTATTTTATTTCAAAGTTAAACAGATAATTACCTCAATGGCAGAACCAATCATTTGAATAAGACGATCAAATATAATAGTTCTTTCTGTTTCAAAAGATCTCCAGTGAACTAGACATTTAAATATGGTATATGCAGCAACAGGCTTCCCTTCACTGAATCCAAGATCTTGGGTTATGCAATTCATAAGAGCATCTTGACACTCCTGCAGTATAAACTATGAGTTAGTAAGGGAAACAAAATATATATTGTCGTTCGCACATTTTTAAGAGATTAAATTCAACCCCTCTGTCAGTTTAAGCTTCTAGAATAGGTGGCAATTTACTTCTCTTCAATGCAATAAAAAATCTGAATAATTGCTTTATCCATACTCTCCCTCATGTTTAAGATCTGTTAAATCAAGCAACTAATCTTTAAAACTGCTAAGGTACCTATCTGACTTACCTTCAAAGCAGGTTCAGGAACAGCTATTATTATTATTCTTAAGTAACTATTAGTATCAGAGGCTGTTGAATTTTTGAATTATTGATGGGTATATAAGTTGTGAACATACACGTTGCTTTTCAAGATTGGATCTCCTCAACCCGCTATCTGAGTTGCCATATGTTTTTGTTGCTATTGCTGCTTGAGGTTCCTGAAATTCTCTTCTATGAGATTCATGCAATACTCTCTTTTCAAGATAAATGCAGTAACCAAAACATTTCCCTAAAGTATGGTAGACGGTTGATGTACTTACATGGTGACCATTTTCTGTAGGCTGCAAGTGGCAAAGCAACAGAGAGAGTAAGAAATAAGTTCCCAGGAAATCCTAAAAATTTGTTAAATAAGGATCAAGTCTTATGGCATCTAACCTTAGTTTGTACTACCAAATGTCCGGACATTTTCCCAGTTGTTGAACCGAGCAATGCCTGCTGTCGCAATATTTGGTCCTCAGTTTCCATATCTGAAAGTTTTTCTTCAAGTCTGAGAGGAGAACACAAGATGAAAATCAAACAAAATGATATACATATCTTTAGAAGATTAAAAATGAAGATAACAATGTCATCATTGCTGTTATTAAGAATTTAAATAATAACACAATTGAGAGATAAGTCACCATGACATAACATTAGAGTTTTTAAGTTCAGATGTATAAGTAAAAGTTCTAAGGAAAATTCCATGATATTCAACCTCTGCATGGCGGTCTTCAGTGCAATCATCTTTGTTTCAGCATCCAAAGCTTGATTCAATCTCTCCTCACAAAGACGACTTGTTTCCTCATATCTTTTCTCAATTTCATCAATTTTCTTTTCCAGCAAATCTAATAAATCCTGTAATGCATTTCAATCACAAAAAATTGTCACAATATTCTTTTCCAATATAATTTTGACTCATAGCGTATAATAAATGATTACTTGAAGGTGCGGACCAAGACTTTCCAGTAAAACAGGGTGCAATGAGTTTCCCACCATAAATCACAGGCAAATAAAAACAGAAAAATGTGATTATTATACCTTAAGCTGATCATTTTCTGCAGTGAGTTTGTTGATAGTTTCCTGGAAAACAACTGGAATCTCTTCAGAGACAGGAACTACCTCAGCTGCTTTTGCAGCTTCTCTAAGACAACTTGTTTCCTCATATCTTTTTTCAGTTTCATCAATTTTCTTTTTCAGCGAATTTACTAAATCCTGTGATGCATTTCAATCACAAGAAATTGTCACAAATATTTTTGAATTAATAAATATCTTGATTCATAGTGTATAAATGATTAGTTAAAGGTGCAGATCAAGATGTTCAAGTACAACTGGGTGACATCTGCATCCCACCATAAATCACGAGAAATAAAAACAGTAAAATGTGATTATTGTACCTTAAGGTGATCATTTTCTGCAGTAAGTTTGTTTAGAGTTTCCTGGTAAACAACTGGAATCTCTTCAGAGACAGGATTTACCTCAGCTGCTTTCTTGGCAGCTTCTCTAAGACAACTTGTTTCCTCGTATCTTTTTTCAGTTTCATCAATTTTCTTTTCCAGCGAATTTACTAAATCCTGATGCATAGCAATAACAACAAGAATTGTCACAAATACTTTTACTTTAATAAGGATCATTTTATTAAGTATAATTAAGTATTACCCGAAGGTTCAAACCAAGACTTCTGAGTAAGTGAAATCTATATCGAGCTGTAGAATCACAGGAAAAATAACACTAGTGAAATGTGAATTTTGTACCTTAAGCTGCTGATTTTCTGCAGTTAGTTGGTTTATAGTTTCCTGTTCAACAACTGAAACCTCAGCAGCATCTTCAAGACAACTTGTTTCCTCGTATCTTTTTTCAGTTTCAGCAATCTTCTTTTCCAGAGAATTAACTAAATCCTGATGCATATCACATAAAAGTTATCACAAACATTTTTATTTCAATAAGGAATATTTTATTCAGGGTCTTAAGGATTTCCTAAAGCTTCAAACCAATACTTCTGAGTAAAAGTGCAGCGAAATCTATATCCAACCATAAATCACAGGAAAAATAGCAATAGTTAAATGTGATTTTTGTACCTTAAGATGCTGATTTTCAGCAGTAAGTTGGTTTACCAGTTCCTGGTCAACAACAGGAACCGCCTCAGCAACTTTCTTAGCAGCTTCTCTAAGACAACTTATTTCCTCATACACTTTTTCAGTTTCATCAATTCTCTTTTCCAGCAAATTTACTAAATCCTGATGCATTGTAATCACAAAAGAAAATTATCAGATTTTTGTTTAGTTTAATAAGAATAATTTATTCATAGTGTCATGAAGGATTAATAAAAGATGCAGATCAAGACTTTTGAGTAAAAAATGTTGGGAAATCTGTATCCCGCCATGAATTGCAGAAAAATAACAACACTAAAATGTAATTGCTGTACCTTAAGATGCTTATTTTCCGCACTAAGTTCGTTGACCTTTTCCTCATTCACAACTGGAGATTGAACAAGAGCAACTAACTCAGCTTCTTTTTCAGCAGCTTCTCTTTCCTTGGTATGTAATTCTTTGGTTTCTTGAAATTGAAGCCGCATCTCTTCTAAGGCTGACTTAAGTTCTGCATTTTCCTGAGATTTGGCTTCCTCAAGGTCCACCTATGAAAACATTCAATAATTACTCATGAAGAAAAATGTAACAGAAAAATAGGTTGCTTATTTCAATTACTCATAGGCCATGAGACAAACATTTCAAAATTAAGAACCTCTATAGTTCTGTGTCCTGCAGTGAGAATCTTAAAGTAGTCATTAACTAGTATCACTGAGATGAGATACATCAGTAGGCATCAGAATGTGTGAGCATTACTTTAACCTAAAAACATGGTTGATGTCTTAACAAATAAGCTTATTACAGACGATATACCCCTTTCTCTTGATACAGTCAATAGAATCCAGATTGACATGAACTACTTAACCTGACTTAATCTTTTCAGCTTTCTCTTCTTCTAGCTCTGTGACAAACATACAGGTTGACTCATTGAGAATGCTTCTTGATATAGATGGAACATGTCCAAACTATCATAACCTCTTGATGTCCATTAAATTGGTACTCTTATACTTATCATAGGACTCAGAGACCTTTAGACCAATAAAACTTGGCAGGACTAACCACAGGTAATATGATTGTGCTACCAATGATTTAAAAGTTTCTGGTCACATATTTATGATCTTCAAGCTGAAGAAGCATATAAAATTAGTTTGATTTACATTAGTCTGTAGGAATACACTCAGGAAAAGATAACTAGCTAAACAGAGAAAGTGGAGCGCCGGAAACTCAAAACTATTATGTAATATGCTATATATATGCAGTCACTACCAGAAACAGAAAAGATAAGCAAGATTGAGCAAGGAGCATCATGGAAAAGCTTTAACAGCAGTCGTGCAGGGTCTAACATCTTCTCCATCTATGATTTTTGAGGAAGAACCATACAAATTAGTCTGAGCAACACAGCAAAAAAACAAAAAGCATATAGATAATACAAAGAAATTTATAATCATTTCAAGAACAAACTTAAATTCAATCAAAGAGGAGAAAAATCTGAAAGTATCAGAACTTCATCCAGAGAGTTATAGTAATTGATTTTACCCTTCTGCGTTTTTCAAGCTCAAGATGCCAAGTTAGCTCTTCAACTTCTTTTTCAAGCTTACTTTTGGCTTCTTGGAGAGCACCAGTTTCTTTTGCAGCCTAAGGCATGAAATAGCAAGTGGACGCTTAAAGTACCATATATATATCCATATAAATTGCACATAAAAATGCTATTTAATCAGAAGACAAAGTTTAGCATTAAAATCCTGCAGATAGTAATATAAAAAAGAACACTTCCGACTAGAGGTCTGTCCACATTATATGACTAAGCTGTCCCAAATTCAGTTAAGCTGTCCCAAAATACTAAAAAAATCTACAGCTCGAATACAAAGAAACAGATTAATAAACAAATAAATACTTCATGATGTGAAAATACTAAACAGTGCACTCACTTAAAAATGGAATAAGGTACCCTTGAAGAAAATAAGCCTCACCATTTTAAGTTTCTGTAGTTCTCTACGGGCCATTTTTGCTCTCCAAGCACATTGAGTAGTGATTGCTGCTTTCTTTAACCTCAAATAGTGAAGACGTGCCAAGTACTGGCGGCAATGGCTCTACAAAAGACACTAACACACTTAATCATTGTATTCCTTAAATTTGTTTGGAAGTGAAGTAAACTGCAATGAGCATGTTTCAACAATCAGCCTCCAAGTAAAGGGCAAAACAACGAACAGGGGATCTATGTTCACTTAGGAAACAAAGAAATCATATGAGGAAAATACCGGGCATATCCAAAATCGTAATTTTCAAAACAAGAAGGAAAAAAAAAATCTGTGAATTTAATCTATATATTATCAATAAGAAATCTAAGAATCACCAAACATTAAAATTTCAAGAGAAAATTGAAGATTACTTTAACATGAACAACAAGCATCAAACGCAGGTAATACCAGAATTTACAACACTTATGTTGCAAAATATAACACCACAAACCAAGCATGAAATTGTTCATCATTATTGATTTACCTACAAACTCAAATCCTAACCTTCAAATATTTCGAAATACCCAGACAGTAGTATTATTCAAAAAATTATATATCAAGCAAATATATAAAATGAGGAAAACTGAAAACTCCCTTGTGTATATCATTATAAATGTTTGTGGCAACTATATTTTACCTGAGTTTTTTTCTTAAATTCAACCCTTTCAGCATTTTAGAATAATAAAAACTTATAACAAAACAGAATATAACTTTGAAGCTTGAATATTGAATGGAATTGTTAAAAGGCCAACTATTTGTATAATCTTCTCTCCAATTCTTGAATTTTACATGAAACCCAAATATAAGGAATTCAAATATTCGTAGTTGAGCATAAATTACTCAAAGAATCCATATGATAATTAATTTATTATTATTAGAATAAAAAAACTTGGGAAATTTCATCCCTGAAACTCTTTACTTTTGCTATATTAGGTCATTAGCCTTTTCCCTAAACTTTTATAGATTCTCAATCTCTTTGAAATGTCAATATATTCAATGTACATGGTTATTTTTCAAAAAACACAACAAAATTTATTGGTGAAATTCACTTCCTCTTTCATTTGACATCTCTACCAATGACCATTACCAAATTACACTTCAATCACATTTATCTTGTAGCAAAATTACACCCTCAACAAGAAATATTTGTTCTTATTCAGTTATCTGAGTTGCTTTGAATATGAAATTGGGTGTTTCTATCCAGATTTGTATTTGGAAAGCCCCAAGCAAACCCTATTGTGTAATTACTATCCAGATCTGTATTTTGGCAAGAGTTTTTTTTTTTTTTAAAGAAAAGTAGCTTTTTAAAATATAAAAAAAAAAAAAATGAGTTTGAGAAAAATGAAATCACTTTTTTTAAATTGATTTTTATGTTTGATAAGATTTTATTTTAAAAAAACAAAAAAGATTTTTATAGGACATAATCATATGTAAACGTCATAATTGTAGAGTCTCGTCTTCTCATAAAAATTATTTTTATAATGTTATTGCAAATTTGGTCAACCAATGGATTTTTATGAAATAATATTTAAAAGTTACCTTCAGATTTTCTCTCTCTTTTGGCAAAAGTTACTTTTTTGTCTTCGTTTAGAAGACAATATTACATGTTGATGTCAGATTTGGCCAAATGTAAAACTTATTTCAACTGAAACAAAGGGCCACATGTAGCTTCAAGTTCTTAATTCTTTTTGCTATATCACTATGACTCATCATCTATTAAAACAAACTCTATATTAGAAATACTACCCAATCTATGTATTAAAAAATAATTCAGATAATCGAGTAATAACAAATATGGAAAATCAGCCAATTTTGTCCCAAATTATGACATCTTTAAACTTTGGTTTTATCTTTCTTGTTTCTATCCTTTTGTATCCTCACTATTCTTTTAGTTCCTAATTGATCTTTTTGGTAAAATTTAATAGCTTTTTTGGTTAAAATAGTTATGTTCCATGATTGCGGGGGCACAAGGGCTTTAAAGGGGCAAAAACGTCTGCATAATGTTTCTCTTATGTGAAAAATTACCATTTTAGCCAAAAACCATTAAAATTTAAACAAAATAACCAATTAGGAAACTCTCAAAAACAATGAGGACAAAAAAGATAAAATAAAAGGACCAAAGTTAGAAAAAGAATCAGAATTTAGGGACTAAAATGGCCAATTTTCCTAACAAATATTCTTAGTTGAAAAGGTGGCAGTATAATAGTGAGAAGATGAATTTGTGATGGAAGTGAAATTGATTGATGTTAGTAGTGGTGGTTGATGTAGGTGTCAAATGAGGAAGTGAGTTTTCTGATTTTTTAAAAATAACATTTTGCATTTAACCAAACCAATGGAGTTGACGTTGATTGTGCATTTACTCAATAATTGTTTTACCAAATGACCTAATTAGCACCTTGGAAAAGATTGAGATCTAAAAAGTTAAGGAACTACCATGCCAAGAGTAAAAGTTTTATAAATGAAATTCACCAACTATTTGTTGTTCAACATATACAGAACGTCACAAGGTATGCTTAGTTCAAAAGCTGTTTAACGTACCTGGATAAAAATAGCTGCTTGTGTTTGCTTGAGGTGTTGAACCAAAATCCTGGCAGCCATACCACGCATTCCAGTCTGTATATGAATAGCTGACAGGTACAATTTAATATATTTTTTCCTTGCTAGAAACATGTGTGCGTCTTTTTGAATCCTCAAGCAAGCAGCTTCCCTCCTCATGCATTCATAGAGATGACGTGCAATTTCACCTGTTGTCACGAGTCACCAGACCACTCAATAAAGCTCACAAGTCTGTGACAAAAAGTCACAAGTTTTAGAACATCACAGAAATGTTCAGGAAGGGAATGACAGATAACATTGTACCTCTGCATGAAGATTGTATTTGTATTGCTGAAATGCGTAACTGAACAAAGCTTCTACGAGCAAAGTATGAACGAACTGTCCTCTGTATAATGCTTGCAGATTTCCCAAGAACCTCATTTTTCCTAGCAACTAGTTCTGCCATTTGACCAGCTCTCAGGAACACCTTGGTTTTACCAATCTGCGATATGTGATTAGCCAAAACTGAATACAGAATACAGGTCCCAAAAGTCCCCCACAAGAGAAATATCCTATTTCACACCTTGAAATCTTAAGATGTCTGTCTCAAGGGTTTGCAAAGTTCAACTGATATCAAATGAACAAATTAATTTAAGTCAAGTAATGAAAAAGCTCATCATAGAACATATTCTGCATGTGCTACAAAACCATTTCAGAAAGTTAGAACAGCTCAACAAAGTTTACGTAGATGAAGTTCCAGATACTTTACTGACACCATGTATTATCCATACATACTCTATGGCCCAAAAAAGGAGACTGCAAGTGATTTACGCTCATGGAAGTGATAGTGAACATTTCTTAAAGGAATAGATGTGTCACGGATATTTTACAATAAAATAAACGCCAAAAGGAAAAAAAAAAAGAACAAAATTGTCAATTTGTCCACCATCTAATTGATTCAAATAAAACTGCAGCACGTGGTTAAGAATACTATGAGAAAATACCTGATAACCACTAAGGTGAGCCATCTCTAGTATCCTTTTACAAGCAATATAATCCTCACAGCTGGGAATCAAAACATATATAATGAGAAGAGAAAGAAAAACACTGAATTTTACTCCAGGACAAGAGCTAAAGAATATACTATCTTTCAAGGTCATTTCTGATTCATAAATTATGAAGTACCTTCCTTTCAAAATATCAGATGCAAG
The DNA here is from genome assembly GCA_004801955.1 of Calotropis procera. Lineage (NCBI taxonomy): Eukaryota > Viridiplantae > Streptophyta > Magnoliopsida > Gentianales > Apocynaceae > Calotropis > Calotropis procera. Next base: position 31,094 of record LVCA01018460.1, read on the forward strand.
GATACGAAAACGATGAGCAAATTCATCAAATGTCTTCCTTGTGGGATATCCAGCACAACTTATCCGGATTGCCTCCATGACTCCCTAGAAATCAAAATCACCTTGTACAAAATGGTTGCAAATACACCTCATATGAGAATATGCATGAATTACCACAACTTACCCCACAACGGAGCTGCTGAAGAACATTCTGATTCTCAAAAATGAAAGGTTTCAGAAGATTATTTGGCTTCACACAGCGTATGTAGTGTGGTTCTGTCGCACTGAGAGTCTCAAGCAAAGATTGCAGTTGTTGCTGCATATATTACCAAGCTAGAATTAGACAATGTCTGCAAAACACAAACTTCACACTGAGAACTCAACTAGCAGAAAACTGACCTTAAATTGAAACCCAATCGATGAGAACTTAGAACTTTTAGCTGATTCTTCTCGTAAAGGAGGGAATAAGCCTGAGATGAATGTGCACCTTGAAGCACTAAGGAGTGCTTGCTGCTCTGGAACAACATAATCTTTATTCTTATCCAAAAAGTGTTCAGTTTGGTATGTGACCTGAAATCACACTATTCACTGTCAAAGAAAGACCAAAATATGACTCAACTCCCTTTCTGCAAAATCTATTCAGGCCATGTTTTGTGTACTTGTGTTATATGTACATACATCACCAGCATAATGGTGAATGGTGAAATCAGTCGGTGACAACTTTGGCTTGCTAAAGCGCTTATGATCTTTGAATGTCTGATACAGCTTCTCTGCAAATGTTCCATGTGTTGATCGTGGAAACATACTGCAAGATATTAGAATAAAAGCATTTCAAGAAACCAAAAATTGAGAAAAAAAGAAAAAAAAAAGAAGAGAATTGGGGAAGTCACAATCCTAATACATACATACCAAGCCTCATCAAGCAGAGCAATAATGCCACCAGGTTTCTGCAAATAATAACTATATTAGTAAGAAAGAAATGAAAACTACACAAACTTCCAATCTATCAAGGTTTAGATTATGAAATCCATTTTCTCTACTTCATAACTAGTGAAATGGTAACAAAAAAAGCCAAAAACAGAAAGAGAAAGAAATAGTTCAAATACCCACTAGATCATTTTCTTGATATTGTAAGAAATAATGAAGACCAGAAGGAAAAAGACAACTAGAGAAGCCTATAAAAGAGCACAAAGAAGTAGGCAACACTTCTATTGGACACACATAGAAAAAAAAAACATTATGAAGAAAGATGTGGCTCAGGGAATATAATTAAGCATTCTCAAGAAAGCAAAAACTTCATATAAAAGAAAATGGTAAAGTTAGAAATAGACAAAAGATCATGACATGAAAGGAAAAAAAATGCAATAAACATGTAAGTAACCTTCTCAATTAGATCAAGAATGTCCTGATTATCTACAAAATCTATATAACTCCAGTCAATTTCTTCTTTACTGTACTCTTCTTGCTCCATCTTGAAAACATGCTGTAAAGAAAAAGCAAAAGCAGTGAAGCATAACTTCATCAGTCTTCTTGTAAATTATGGTTGCTTCTATTTCCCCACTTTTTCACAAACAGTAATTATAAGATATATGAATTAAGAGTAGCACAAAAGATAAAGAAATCCGTAATCATTTCCTAACCTGATTGAAATGTTGCTGCAACTTTTCATTTGTCAAATTGATACAGAATTGCTCAAAGCTGCAATAAATAAATTAATGAGAGAAATAAATGAATTACAAGAAAACAAGCATCAAAAGTTAAAATAGAGAATCTCAAATAAACTTTAACTTCAACAAGCAGATATTTTAATTTTTTAAGATATTAATATGTACTTTGAGTCCAAAAGGTGAGAAAAAAAATGGTGCCTATTGAAAGTCATATACCATTGAAAAGACTGCACGTCTGTTAGACTCAAAAGATGAGGCAAGAAATAGTGTGAAGAATTCCCTTATAAGATTACAGATACCAAGAAAAGGTTCTACCAGTTAGTGTAGAAGTTTTTGGTGCAGGTAATAGGACCATAATATTATCAGGAGTTCAGAAATTTGATAGAATACCATGTAACAGAGAATTACAGCAATTTCCAATTCCCTAACCTAGTGTTTCAAACATCTAAGGAAACTTTTTTTTGGTGAAATTCCATCAAAGAATAAGTAAATATTTTAGTATTGCCAAAAGATTAACAGGCTTTATGCAGTTCACTGGGACATTAACCTCTGTAATGATGAAAACAAAAGCATACCAGTTAAGCACCTGTTTGTCTTGAAACTCTCAAATCCATATATGTCCAGAACCCCAATTAAGCATTTCGATTTAGGATCTTGGCCGATGGAATTGTTTATCTTGTTCACTATCCTGTTTCAGAGAGAGATAAATGTTGAAAGCAAAAATTTCAAGGCATATCATTGAAGATACAGTCTCATCTTCTAGTCAAACTAACCAATCAAACAATCTTGAATAGATTGTTTTTGCCAAGGCATCTCTTTTCACAGCAGCAGCATTTGGATCTAGGCATTTTGTTATTGACTCATCACGAGTTACAATAACACGCTTGCAGAGAGAGTCTTCAAGAGCCTTCTCATTGCACCTGAATAAGATTTGAAAATTTTAAAGCCCTGGTCATATCTGAGAAAAAATTAAATATATGAAGAGATAAAGAATCATAGGAAACTTCCACTTACATTAAAAGCTCTGCTGCAGTTTTTAGATGGAAAATTGATTGATCATCCTGAGGTTCGGATGAGTCAGTTTCATTTTCTTTGACAAACTTGATGTTACCCAAATGAAGAATTGCGGCTATAACTCGAAATATTGCATCCTGAAAAAGGAAATTTTGTTAATGAGAATTTGAAAAAAATTTACGAGCATAATAAGCAATGCTATGTGTCAATACCTGCTCATCAGGACTGATGCCAACGACACTCATAGCATTCCTGGTAGCTAGATATTCTCTGGAATCATCCATTCCATCTAATTCATAAAAATTTGATTGGTTAAGGTAATGAAATGTTCTTGGATTCCCTAATTTGTATCTTTCAATATCCTGAACAAAAGAAATAAGGCTAAATTAAAGAAAATTTTGGAAAACCATTAAAGAAAATCAAAAAAATAAAAATTCAACCACAAATCAGTATGCCAATTAAGGGAAGATTAAACAAGTTAGCAACTGTACAACATCGAAGGGGCAACATCTGATTCTGTTAGTTCATGAGAATGCACTCCTTATCCCATTGACTACCAGCATGCCAAGCTTCCACTCATTGGATCCCACTCAGATAATGGTGTGCTAATGGTGGCCAGGCTTCCCTTCCCATCTAAGAATCATGGACAACCTAAAGTTCTTCTTCATGGTCTTTCCCAGTCCTTCGCTTATCAGGAATCTCACTCCAAGAATAGGAGAGTTCCGAAAGAAAAAAGATAATGCAGAAGCTTGGTATGGAACCAGATGAATAGATCAAAGAGGCCAGAATAGATGCAAGTTGTCTCAATGAGACATATAATAGGATCCTCCATTAAATACTTTTTAGTCTGAACTTAGGCAGTTAAGCATCTGTATTTTAAATGAATAACTTCATTTAGTGAATACCAAACTTCATTTATTGAATTTCCTTATATTTGAATGATTGATGTGCTCAAAAGCTAGTGGAATGGCTAAAAATATAACAAAATTAACTTCTTCAAAGGAAAAGTCAGATGTCCCCTAGTTCCTTCAGAAAAGTATTCCAACTTTTAAGGAAATGGATTACCTTGGGTGGAGCAGCACAAAGCATATAGAAACAATGATAGTTTCTCTCAGGATCAGAGACCTGACATACACGTGATCTTTCCAGGAGGTATGTCCTGATTGCAGCACCAGAAATCCTACCCCGATCATCAAATTGAATCTCCACAAATTTACCAAAACGACTGCCATAAATACATGTTTTGGACCAAAATCAAACCTTAACCAGATTCAAATATATAAAATTAGTCAAGAAAGTGGGATATAAGGTTTGTGCACCTTGAGTTATTGTTCCTGACTGTCTTTGCATTACCGAATGCTTCTAAAACAGGATTAGACTGCAAATGTGAAAGATATAATAAGAAAATCCCTTCATGTAATGTGACTTCCCTATCAGAAGACTCATGTTACGTAGCAACTATTGGCACAATGATGAAAGGAGCACACGGTTTGCTGAATCATGTTCAAACCTCAAGAACTTGCTGCTCAACACTCCGCCCCTCAGATGCAGCTCTTCCTCCCATGTAGGCAAGGTAGTGCATAAGCATCTTTGTGCTTTCAGTTTTACCAGCTCCACTTTCTCCACTAACCAAAATTGACTGACTTATTCCTTCATTAATCATCTGCCTGCACAAGGGATACATTGTGTGGTAAATATTTGCATAATATAACCACTAAATTCTTAAAAGAACACAAAATATAAAAAGCTTGCCTATATGCAACATCAGCAATAGCAAAAGGGTGTGGGTTCAGTTCACCAAAGGCTGCCCCTTTATATTTTTCCATCAAATGCTTGCCATATAAATGAGGTAACCATTGGAAAGGATTTACAGCTATCAAAATACTACCTGTATAAGTCTGAAAACAAGATCAAGTAAAGTTCAGAAATTTATGTTGCTACAGGCAAAATCTACAAGATTATAGAGAATCCAGAATCTAGTTTGTCCTGTTGACTGGAGTCCATACCCTATATGAAGCTAAATTAAAAGAAATTACGAAGCATCAGAAAATGATTGCTTAGTCATAAGCAACAAAGGATCAAGGCTTATCATGAAAAGGAAAAAGGATACATAATAAGATGTCAGAAGAAGTATAACTCACATATATTTCGTTCATATCATATCGTCTACTCAAATTCTCGAGAACACCAGGTTCATGTAAGTATGCAAGCTTTGTCATGTCATCAACACCATGTTGAGGAGCTTCAGTGTCCTTTGGGTATACACGGGATATATTCACCACAACCTATGGTGTAGACATAAAATAAATACATCAAACTCCCATCTTGGAGTTTGTACAACCAATAAACTGACCAATTAATTGTAAAATAAATATGCAAAACACACCTAAGAATTAAATGACTTTCTAATAGATCTCCTTTCATTTTTAAACAATTCTAAAATTAATTATCTTGAATGCAACACAAAATTCATTACTTAACTTCTTTACAACTTATAAGAGTCTGCATACAGCCTTAAACTTCTACAAGCTCTGCATTATATTATTATTTGGAGCTAAAACCAGTTAGAATATCTTCTGGTAGCACCAAGGCAACGATAATCCGCTTATGCATGCCATATAAATGTGCTGATAGTAGTTTTCAGATTTTAAGGGTCCGTTTGAACAAGGATTCTTTTCAAATAAAATTGCATTTAATTTTGTTTTCCAGAAACAAAATTAGATGCATTTTTTAAATTTGAACATTTACATTTGCAATTTTCTAATAAGTTAAAAAAAGGTAGTTGAAGTAAATAGAACGTTTATACCGACACAATTTATTTATTGTCTGAATATGTCCTAAATTTTTGAAAAGATATTGAAAAATTTAAACAAAAATTCTTCACCTCACCACTAGCATAGAGATCCACTCATAATTCTCTAGTCATTAAGGAATGTTATTTTCTTCCAACTAATCCTTTATTGATGCCACAAGTCTTTGTTCTTGTCATGAAGCCAATTGAGAAAAGAGTAGACTCCTATGACCTTAATTTAGAACTAGATAACAAAACATTTCAAAGAATGTTGACAAAAGATGAGTTGAAATTTCCATTAAAAAATTAAAGTACAGGGAGCTTTGTTCAAAATGCAGACTGCATTCCAAAAATTAGTCCTCAATTGGACAATGTTAGTGACACAATTTTCAACAATGTTTCTTAGTCTCAATATTTATAAGCATCTCCTAATAAAAAAAATTTGTACACTTATTATATGCCAATGTATTTGGATTAAACTATGAATTAAACTTATATCAAACGAAAATACAATCAAGAAGAAAAACCAAGGTTTAGTAATCTGACAAATTAACTAGTTCTCACATAAATCAAATGATACACATATACAATACCTTCTCCTCTTACACAAACACATATTTACCTTTGTGCTTCTGTGAGAATATATATGCACACACACATAGTATTACAGAACTCTATAGACAACTAGACAGTAGGCTTCTCATGAAACAAATTAATGGTAGATTAATGGATAACAAGGAAGAATCATATAATGCAGAAACTTACATTGATTAACACTTGTTGCATTGCTAACTAATCTAAAAATTTGAGATGTTAGAGAGGAATGGCATATATACATTTAACAAGTGATGCCAATTAAAATGTCAAACAAAATAGCTTTTCTTTTAACTAAAACTCAACAATACTTCGCATCCTTCCTATAAAAATGGGTGGTGACAAAATTTAAAAACAACTTCTCCCCCCACCCTAACAGTATGTTAAATGGCCACCTCTTCCAAATCCTGAAGTTGTTACAGAAGGGTGTACCTTTTACATTTTTCTCATTAGCAATAGCTATATTTTGAAGTTCATAAAGGAACAAAAGAAAATACTTACAAGTTTTCCTGATGTACAGTTAACTTTGACATCTTCACCATTGACTTCCACAACTTCCCCATCTACCCAAGCTACATCAGGATCTTCAACCCAAACATGAGATCCTATAGTTATACCTGTAGAAAAAGTCTGCAAGAGGGAAAAAAGTCTTGAATAGATAGGCTTTGAGTAAAGTGTATGAAGTAAATCCATCAATTGTCCAAAAACTCTTTGCAAATAGATTTTCTAATATCTGAAACGATTTAGTAAAGATTCAAATTGTTGTATCCATTAATGTCAGGTCGAATGAAAAACAATAAAGAGTTACTAAAAAAAATTTCTACACATATGAAGCAGAGTATGATCAAAAACTTTGAGAGCAAAGAGAATAATTCAGGAACCTCATAGCTCAATGTTTTTAGGAAATATAATTTTCTAATAGCATTGTCTTACAATCAGTGTTCATGCATGCAGATGTACCCCCACCACATGATCCAAACCAATAAATATAACAACTTCAAGTAATAAAATTAAGAGATTGATACTATTTCAAACCAAAGAGACATCATCTAGAATAGTTTTTTACTTCAGCAAATTTGTCAGACTTAAAAGCCGTACTGATCTGTATTTAGAAGTTTATTCTGCTCATAGAAAATTAAAACATCTTATGACAGGTTGATAGACTTAACAAAGTAATACATATTTTGGCAAACTCATCATTGCAAAGTACAAGGGGTGCGTTCCTTAGCTTATGCTCACTCACTCTGGTTCTTTTTACTTGTCATGGGCAAGCTTTCATACATGTTAAAATTGATTGGTCATTTAGTTAAATTTATCTCGCATTCTTCTATAGAAGAACTTCAATGGAAAAAATAATTTCAATAAATATTTGTTGTGAAGCAATAAATGTAAAAAAATAAATAAAATAGCGAGTACTATTCTTCTGGGAGGAACACTAGAAAAGATCATCACTTTGCAGAGAAAATTCTGGAAAACTTTTTGTATATCAATACTTCCAACAATAGCACCACCTTTATTCATTTTGTTCCTTTTACATTATGTAGCCAGAAACCCTCGATGATAAAATGCCATGAACTTAGCTCTTGTAAGCAAAAATTTCATAACTAAATCCCTCAACTCGAAACAGATAGCTTCTTAAACATATCAAGCCCACCAAAATCTCCAAAGAATAGCAAAATGCGAAAAAATACCGAAATAAAACAATATATAAAATAGGATAAGAAATGTTACCATTTCTTAGACTGAATTGAATCCAGAAAGGAATTAAAACCCTAGTTTTTCTTCAATCGCGAAATGCCGCCAAAATCGTTAACACACTCCTCCAATAATAAGAAATGCAAGAAATGAATAATACATGCATTGCCAATGCGACAAAACAATGGAGGAGATTTTTGCATGGAACCGACAGATTAATAACGAATTATGGGTTTTTGAATCAAGAACCGCTCCGAGGTTGTAATGGTGCACCTATCTTTAATCTAAAAAAACAAAAAAACAAAAAAACAAAAAAACGAGAAAAGATCATTTAAAAAAAACAAAAATGCAGAGCTAAAATGCCAAAGATTGTTCCTTTGCGACCTTTCCCGTTCACATTGGAAATTGGAATGGAAAAATAATCTTTTCTATTTATCAATTTCCTTTCCTTTCATGACTCTTACTCTGCGTGGTCGAGGTTCTGTGTTTCTACGACAAAATGCAGAGAGAAGAACAGAGGAAAGGAAGACAAGAAAGGCTCAAACGTCAGGGAAAGAAGGACATTTTTTTTAATTTCCTAAACTACCCTTTTAACTAGGTACATAATAAATTTTGTGGCAAAGATTTCTAATTTTATTTCCTTTTTCAATTTCTTTGATTTTATTCAAACCAAATTCTAACATATAATATTTAGGCTTATTATTAAATTTCTAGACCATTTGTATTTAAAGTCATAGTTTTAACTAACTATAAATTGTCTCACAAAAGTGACTCTAATTATAATTATATAATTCTCAAATTTTAGATCCTATTAGAATTAAATAGAAATTTTTGTTCGAAACATGAGTTTCAAATATAAGTTTTTCTTTTTTACGTTCATTCAACTATTCGTAAACTAGATTTATCAAATAGTTATTATCCTTCTTTAAATAAAATTCTATAGTCTATTAGTAATCCCTAAATATTGAATGCATCTTTAGGGTAATTTCATAATTTCAAATTTTAAAATTGTGATTCAAAGTATTTATAATGTACTTTTTAAATATGCCAAATCAAAAGGTTAGTAGTTAAAATTTCTATCAAAATGTGCTTATTATCTATTTAAGGGTTTGATCAAAAATACCATATCCTTTGAGCATTTTGCTTTCTCAATGCAAATGTTTCACCTTATAATTATTCTTACCATTTCTACTACTCACATATGTAGCTATTTAAAAATTAGAGTTAGAG
>LVCA01018483.1:119928-139916 GCA_004801955.1 Calotropis procera
ATCTGATATACTGATTTTCTCGGCCTAGGCGGTTTCTAGATTCATCTCCGGTCCGTGGTTAGTTTCCAATTACTCATCATTTAACAAACACAGCCCTTACTCCTCCGCACTCTCCTGCGTGTGCCTTCCTGCCTGCCAACTTGCCTTGCCGTCGTCGGTCTTCTTAAAGGATATCGCCGGGATCTCTGGTCTTCCTATGTCGTCCACTTCGGCTGCTGCTTCGTCGTCAACGGCGTCCTCCCAGTTTACGTACTCCAATAGCACCTACTTCCCGACGCCGTTTCATCTCCAACAACCACAGTCCTACGTCGGCCAACCGACACCTATTCCTCCGGTGCAACTTCCGGCTCCTACCCCTGTCGTTCCGACCATATATCAGCCTGTTTACTCCTTGCCTCAATTCCAACAGGTACGCTTCGAATTTCGAGATTTCAATTTGGAAAATTGTAATGTTATGCAAAGAGTTTTCTAGACTTTCTGATTTTGTCACGCTAGGACATTTTTATTTTGTTGAATGTCATAATATTAAATTGAATTCCGCTTTGCCTGCTTTCAAATGTCTATAACTGATAGCTAGGGTTAGTCTTGCTTCTGTATACTTTCCGTATTTTGTTTGTCCGAGAATCTTCATGTAATTGCAGAAGTATATCCTGACAAACGCCAAAAAAAAGAAAAAAAAAAAAGAAAAAGAAAAAAAGAAAAGCTAATTTTCACATATCAGCACACGCTGAACAAATTAGGATAATGGCATTTGGATTTGGAGATAATAAATTAAATATTTTCGCAGATCAGGCTCTATAGAGGATTTAACTGTATGCAATTTGTTTGATATAAATTATTTGAATGTTTAACACTGGTTATCCTGGTGAGCAGGCCCAACAATTATTTCAGAGGGATGCACAAACAATAACGCCAGAAGCACTTGAGAGTGTTAAAGCAGCACTTGCAAGTAGCGAGATTGAACATAAGGCTGAGAATAAAAAGAAATCTGTACCTCGCAAAGCTGCAGGGCAGAGCTGGGAGGATCCTACATTAGCGGAGTGGCCAGAGAGTGAGATTCCTTTTCCTTGCCCTTTTTCGTGAAAAGACTTTTATGGCTCTATGAACTCAATATGTTACATTTGGAGATTATTAGAGAGAGTATATGATTAGGTTATCTACCAGAGGTATCTAGAGTGTCCTTAATTCTTTTCAGATGAAGAAACTCTGACAATAAGAAATGTTATAGTTGTTTTGTTTTTTATTTTATTTTATTATTTCAAATGTACCTCTATAAGCCTAGAAAGACATTTTTCAACACACATTTTAGTTCCAATATTAACTTGTGCTCTGATGTACAAGTGGAATTATATTATGATAGATGGTGGTCTTTTAAGATGGTTTAGGAATGCGATTTTTTTAGTTATTATTCTATTCTAGCTGTTGGGGTACTGTTAATCACTGGGGTCTTTCTTCTGAAGACCTAACTTTACTTCTGATGTATTTGGTGATTCACAGATGATTATCGGTTATTCTGTGGTGATCTTGGGAATGAGGTGAATGATGACGTTCTCTCAAAAGCATTTTCAAGATTTCCATCGTTTAATATGGCCAGGGTGAGTTCTCATATGTTAATATTCTCATAGAGCTGTTTATTCTTCATCCCTTGGAATGGTATACTTGAGAAAATTGCATGTTCCTCTTCAGATGAAGTGCATGGAGCCTCAAATGTCTCGTATGCTTTAAGGTAGAATTCTCCAGTCTTTGTTAGTGTGGCTTTTGGTGATGTTATAGCTTGTAACAGTAGGAGAATGAGTTCTTAAGTATTTTCTTATAACCTACAGATATGTGGCCTCAGGATTGCTACTTGGAGTTAATTTTAATACCCTTAGAAAATCTATGTAAGGTGGTGAGAGTTATCCAAATTGCTGGTTCTCCAACACCATTAACTCATAGTTTTGGAATTTTTTTTAAAATTTTTTCTCTCCATGATCAGTTGAGCTGCAAGGTATTTCTTTGTTTGCTTGATTTCTTCTGGAACCATCTCCTTTTCTGTTTCTATGACATGATATTGGTTGTATTATTGTGGAAGAAAAGAGTTGGTTTCTTTGTTGATATTGTATGTTATTGGTGCTTTACAAGGAATTCTATACATGAAGTTCCCTTTAAATTAGCATAATTGGATAATATTCAGCTAATAGGGACCTCAATTTCATCGGAACTCAAATCTCTTTGCATGAGAAATCTGTTTCTCTTCCTTGTAAAAGCAGCTTGAAGTTGAGTAGTCTTAGTTGGTCAGTTTGAAATGTTCCGTCACGTGTGTAAACATTTAGGATGCTTTTGTTTCTATGCTTTGAAGGACCAAATATTGATGGAGAAAATTATGTTCTTATCAAATATAAAAAAACAACTAGGATGATAAACCTGTAAACAAAAGTTAATGTAAGGGCCTTGTTTCCCTTTTCTATTTCAGATATTACTCTTATATCTAGGCTTGTAATTTTACACGTTGATTTTCTGTTTTCTTTTTCCTGGTCTCTGCTCTTACATGTGTTAGAGAATAGACGATGAAGTAGATGCTGAAAATAGAGAAGGGCAGAGATCAACTGGGGGGGAAAGGGGAACTGATATTGTGTGTGTGTGTGTGTGAGAGAGAGAGAGAGAGAGAGAGAGAGAGATTTTGACTGAAATCATGGTTTTGTGCTCTTTGTTTTGGTTTCTATTGTGGAGTTTGAATCCTACTGATGTATAGTAACAAAGCCTTTGTGGTTTTCATCCGACATTTTATCAGAGCCAATTCTGGATAGGGATTTTGTGCTGTTTTCCATCTCTCTGCAACTTTCATTTTCCTGGTGAAATAAGTTGAATAGAAGTAATTGTTCAACATGGAAGAAAGGGTAACTACCTCAGGCATTCTTCTTTTAACGCATGGGTTGTTGGACTTGGAGAGGGGGAGACACTGCATTGTCTAGATTTTCTTTTTTTTGCATGTCGTGCTTTTGTATCTCGAGTTCTTTAGTGTGCTGCTATTGCCTTCTACATGATACTTCTATATTTATAAAAATTTCCATGGCCTCAGGTTGTAAGAGATAAGCGGACTGGCAAAACTAAAGGCTATGGATTTGTGAGTTTTGCAAATACCACAGACCTTGCTGCAGCACTCAAGGAAATGAATGGTTAGTAATTTTTTACTGTTATCGTTGCTTACCAACCTTGTATGTCATTTCGTATGCCTAACCATAATGGAAAGGCCTGACATGGGTATAAGACCACTTGTTCCCTAGTCGAATGCGGATTCATTGTGTTGAATTTAATGAAAGATTTTATCTCCATGGAACCAATAGTAGTTGGTTTGGTGCAGCATTATTATTATTATTATTTTATAATAAATAGAAATTGCTATAAATATAGTCTCAGTTTTTGTATATTTCTGAGAGTCTGGACTGTTCCCCTTCAGGCAAATATGTTGGCAACCGGCCTATCAAACTGCGTAAGAGCAACTGGAAGGAAAGAACAGATTATGAAGCTTTGGAAAGACAGAAGGTGGTACACTTATACTGCTAATAATGTTGTTCACTTGTAGCTGGCTGTTATTGTCCAGTTACTAAATTCCTGTTCTTTGATTCCTTGGCAGAACCAATCCCAAAAGAAGCCAAAATTACCAAAGAAAAGTGTCTTGCACAAGTAAAAATCAGTTCGTAAGGTTACATCCGGCCTTACTGAGGAATGAGTATGAAATTACTCATTGAAAGTCGTGCAGAATGTTCCCCAAGGCTTTGTATGAAATTACGTTTGTTTCCAAAACCGATTATCAATTCCCTTCTTTCCTTTTTCTGCAGAAAATCTAAATTTATGAACGTATAACCTCACATTTGTATTAGTACAACAGAAACTTGAATCGGGCAACAAGTAGAGAGTAGGGCATGTTTATTGATCCGCGATGGTTGGACGCTACTGTTAAACGATTTTCTGCACTGCAGATTTTTCACTTTGCTAATGATCTTTTAATTTTATGAATTCAATAGTAATGAAACGTGTTAGAGTTAAAACAGTGGAAACTGAAATGGGAAAAAATATGTCTGAAAAGTAATAAAACATCTTTTGAATACTATTCTTTTGAAATTTTGAATATATTGTATTCTAGGAGCCCATATCTATAATGAGCTTTGTCTTCGTCCAAAAAGTAGAATCCCTTTTTGGAATGCCTCTCTGTTTTCTTTCTAGAAAAAAGGTATTAGCTTTGTGTTTGCAAACAAATTGATTCCGTGGGAAGCACAAAGAAATTTGAGTTCCACTACAATATACCTCTCCCGTAAAAGGTGAGGGGAGCGGGGAGGGCTACACACATCTGCAAAATTCCCCAAACCATGAACTATATTTGAAGCATATTTGAAGCGTTTGCTATGCTTGCCTGTACAATAACAAAGCAACAGTAGGACAAAAGATGATTACTAGCAAACCCAGGCACCGCACCCTGATTCCCTAAGAAAAGTAAAACATAATAAAGCCCTTCTTTCTTCTTGATCCGCTTAGGCTACGCATATTGAGTACAACCAACATACCTGCTCCGAGGAATTTCCTTGGAATCATATCCTTGAAACCAAATTCAGAACATATCATTTTGTACGAAGAAATCCCCGAACTTCAATTAGAAAATTACGCAAATTTTTTCTGAATTTCTGGTAATTGCTTCGATCAAGTGTAGATGAGAGGTTATTTGAGCAAGTAAGCATTTGTAATGCATTTGCTAACCTTGATTTCATCAAAGGGTTTCCCTGCCTTTCTATCAACTCATTCCCTAGACTCTGCAGAGAAGATAAATTGCAGCATGAAGTAAGAAATACAAACCAGAGACATGAAGTCTAAATTGATTAGACAGAAAGTTGGCTGAGTTTCATACTGTTTAGTTAGAAGCTAAATAAAGATTTAAATGACAGATAGTGCAAAGCGAGGGAAATGGATTAGGGGAAAGGCTATCCCAGTGACACAAAGATATTTTGCACATAGAAGCCAGGATGTGCTGAGTTGCCTAGGAAGATACCAAGCAAGCTCGATGACAGATATACACATATTTTTTTCTAAATTAGGATAGGAAGGTTACCTGGTAAAGATTTTGTTCGCACAGGATTAGGGGTAGAAGAGCATCTGCAGCAGAGCTTACAAGATCGGAGCTGGACAAAGACCAACAGAAGGATTATAGTCAGGAATTCAATTATCTTGAATGCATGACATGATGATGGTATCATGTTAGGTAAATGAGCAACTCCAGTTCATGAAAAGTGCTTTTTATGTTTTACTATGAAAGATCAACATCATTGTTGCGATCACCTGTAATCCTCAAAGAGGAGCAGTTGTAACAATGAACGGAGGAACCGGCTAAAAATGCCTTCTTGAGTATTGCCTGCTGCATCTCTAAAACATGCTGCATATGGACCTAATCCAACCTTACCAGCACCAGTCTCCTTATAATGATAAGAAGCAAGTGCTTTCAGAGCGCATAGGCAGTAATCAACAACTTCTGGAGCCTATCTCATCAGTAAAAACAAAACAAGACCAAGAATTAGAAGTCAGCCTAGCCTGATTTAGAATCAGTCTGCTGACTAGAAATGATCATCCAACATAACGGGCTGGTGAAACACAATTAAGAAAATGTAAGAAGGTAAACAGTGTCAAAATCAACTTTGTAAAATGCCAAAAGTAAAGATAATTATATTTCCATTTGTCTATGTGACAATGAGTTTACCTGATTACGAAGACCAAAATCAAGAGTTCTAACAATGCTAGCAAAGGCTTCATTGTTTAATTGTGTGACCATTTCTGGATAAACCTCGAGCATGTGTGAGATCAGGGAGAAATACTGCCATATAGAAATTTAAATATTAGCTCCAGATCTGAAAACAGGGTTTCTTCCGTAATGATTAAGAGACCTCACATCATGACAAAGCTTTGGGTACTTCAGCAGCTCCAGAGTCATCAGAGGGGTAACAATGAGAAGACCTGCATATACAACCTGCAGAGGAGATATTAAGGAAATGTAGGTGTTTTCCTAAGAAAAAGGCATATTTTTATCAAAAGAATTATCAAGATGAAGATCAACATTCTTTCTCAGAACAAATATAACAAATGTACCTGTGAAATTTTTGTGCCATGAGCCTCAATGGGTACTGATGAGAAGTCAACCTGAAAATATATTTTTCTTCAATCCATATGACGGTAAAGTAAGAATGCAAAGTGGCGAAAAAGGAAGAGAAAGAAAATAAAGAATTTGCTCAAGTAGAAGAAACAGGGAACTCATTCAAAGGGAATTATTTTTCTTTATCCTCCCCAACCCCACTTCTTTCCATCCCCACACCGCCCTCAAAAAGTGGGAAAAAAAACAAAAAATAAACAAAAAATAAAAAAAATGGAATTAGATAAATTACAAAATCCTTTGAACAAAGGCTTGCAAGGAGTTGTAGAAGGGCTCGTAAATCCTTGTATTTTTCAGTATCAGCTTCACTTTTTAAGCTGCTTGAAATAGTAACTGAAATCTGAAGACAGCAAATTGCAAACCAAAAGAAGATCAGGAGAAGCTTCAAGCATGAGACATTATTAGGCAACTACAATACGAGCAGAATACTCTATTGAATTATGTAAGAAAGTAAGCTTGCAAGGCCAATTATACAAAATAGGATAGAGACAAAACCTCACTAAGCTTGTGTTCAAGATATTCCTGAGGTAAGATTACTAGATCAACATTTGGTTGAACGATGTATGCCATATGCACATTCATACAAATGAGAATAACTCAGTCCATCTATTGCATCATTAGAGTAGTTTAATGTATCTGTACTGTCCTTCATCGAAAGATCTTCAGTGAAAGGATGCAACTTGCATTATTATTCCAAACATTTCTACTTTCAGTTGCCTTTAAGTAAAAGACCGGATAATTCAAGTTTAGATCTCTCACTTATGGTGGAAAAAGCAAATACTTTTACATGTAAGAATTAAAAAGGTAATAGTATTACCTTGCCAATATTGTGTGCGGAGTAAATCTGAAGCAACCGCATGCAGAAATCAACAACAACAGCAGTTTCATGTGCCTCTAGGTGGACAATTTGTCCATCCACCCAATCAACAACAAATTTCAACAAGAGATAGACAACGACAGACTGAAACAAAGAAAGATAAGAATCAGCCTTAGTCCCCCATACTTTGAAAATGTATCACCTAATAAAGAACACAAAAGGATTATTATTGCCCTAAAGCAGTTATGTTACAGAGAAAAAAAAAAAAAGTTAGGTATTGAGGACCTTGGATGGAAAATAAAGACCTATACGTGGCAGGTGAACACATTTAGCAACCAAGAACTTCTACAAGTTTTATGGAGGTTCCAATTTAAAGTGATAGAGCTCAAATTAGTTTCACAGCAGAAACTAACCTTGCTGAATCTCAGTGTATATATAGCAATCAAAATCATAGCTCTTGCAGCCCCTATTTTATCATGCAACCAATCAGTATTTTTTGGTTTTCAAATCTCAGGATAAGAGTTTCCAGAATTCTACAATATAATCACAATTCAAACCCTGAGAACCTCCAAAATGATCATCCACACCACCCAGGGACAGAGAGAGAAAAAGAAAGGGAAACAGATATATGTCCTTCTCCAGGCTTCTATTTGATGTTAGGAAATTCAAGAACTAGTTTAGAGAAAAAATAGGCCATAATCATGTACTGAAATCATGACCTCCCAGGTCAAAGTGAACTAGAAAAGCAATTTGCTGCTGCTTAACAGCTCTTGTAGTATCAAAACCACACTTCAGGAATCAGAAACTGATTACCTCATTTTTGTATACATCCAGAAAAATCAAGATGGGGTTCATCATTGAGAATCCCATCTCATAAATTGCTTTCTGTATTCGAGGTTCTGAAGCAGTGGCAACTCCACGAAGCCGTTCCAACAAGCAACTCACCAATAACATAATATCTGGCTGTTGGGAGATTCTTTTAAGATCATTTCTTCCAGAAAGATCTAGTAGATAGGTTGTCATATGATTTGTAAGATTCTTTATGAACCTGTGAAGGGTTTTAGAAAGTATCAAGAACAGATGCAAATACCAACATACCTAAAGAGATCTAAAAATGAACTTACAGGCTTGATTCATCTAAGTTACTCATGCCAGATGCTGAAAGAGCCAGAGTTTGTGCCAGTGCACGCTGCCACAAAAGAAGGATAGTTACTTCCCAACCAAGGTAAAAAAGGTCAAACCATGCAAGAGGTAAGTCAGAAGGGCAGAGTATCATGGACAGACTTGGGGTTGAAAAGAATACTTGGCATAAAAAGAATGAATTTATCTGAATGTCATTTGGAGAACAGAAAAACTCAGAATCCAAGGAAACAAATTAATTAATGACTAGAGGACAATCATCTCTGGTCATCTAGGATGGAATTTTCAAATCATGCTAGCCTTTTTATCAAATGGCCAGCAGGAAAGGCTGAAGTCTATGCCAAGATTTTATATGAAAATGGTGGAACCATTTTAGAATTTAATCAAATAGGAAGCAAAATGAAAGAAAAAATTGGCCAAAAAATCATGTAAAATAAATCTTTAGCTTTTACTATCTGCTTCATCAATAAATGAAGAAAGCATTATCTTTCAACCCATCTCTACTTCTTCAGAAGTATATTACCTGATGAATTCCATTGAGTGATAACAATGTTCTGTCATTTGCAAAAGCGTTTGCTAATTTGTGCCAGGACTCCTGCATAAATAGGTGATGAAGGATTAGGATAGTCTATTTCCAAGGCATTACCAGTGACAGACCCAGTATGCAAGGGTTCTTTGGTAACACATAAATTTGGTTCATCACAATATCTAAATCCCAATACAGGCTTAATTTTTTAATGGAGATATGGATTCTTTCTAGTGTAGAAGCAGGAAACAAAATTTTGAAATTCATCCATTTAGCAATTGAATATACAGGAATATAACTTTCTATCCCTTATGAGTTTGCACTCCCCTGGATTTTTCAAGAATGATTATTTTTGGGGAACTGGTATAGTTCATTACAGTCCCCCTAAAAGAAATTCTATTGGGCTAGGTGCATCATTTTCTATATAAAATATAAACAAAAACATGCCTGATAAAAAGGTGGGAGCCTCATGCCTCAATCATGTCAACCACTAAATAACAGAAACGTTTCTAAACCTAAGTTTTTTCAGATCAGAACTTAACAGCAGCTTACACCTTTCTCAAGTTATGAAATATTCCTCTGTTGTCACAAAAAGTGGGCTAGGTGCATCATTTTCCCAATATGTTAACGTAAATGTAAAACAGAAACATGCCTGTATAAACAAGTGGCAACCTCATGCCTCAACCATGTCACCATAAATAGCAGAAATGTTTACTGAACCTAGGTTTATTTGTGATTGGAACTTAACAACAGCTTACACCTTTCTTTTAAGTTGTGAAATATTCCTCTGTTGTTACCAAATTATAAACAATCCAAAAAGAAAAGAGCAGATGACTAGCTTCAGTGAGCAGGTGCTATAATATTCTGAAAATGTAGAAAAGTTCTTTCAACTGTGATTTCCATATCATGTGTATGCAATATATATATGTGTGAAATGATATGACTAAGAGAAAGCTAAATTTAATTGAAGTATGATCTATAACATGCTACATGACTTACCAAAGTAACAAGGTGTTTGCACAAATTCCTTCTCCGAGCAAGTCCATGAAGCAGCTGATTACAAGTCAATGCCTGTAAAATAAAAAAGGTATTTGGATCATTTTAGACAACACAAAAGCACCACATATTCAGCAGCCATATGATAGTTATCAATTTCAAGATATTAGGAATCTCCTAGTAATGTAAATGCTTTTAAAGTAGCAGAAAGAACCTGACAAATAAAAACAAATTTACAACCAAGATCAATGTATTAACTTAATTTTTCTTCATTTTCCCCCAAAAGAAATGCTAGTTTAATTTATCTTGTTTCTTGAATTGTAAAATAAAGAAAAATACATAAATGTAATGAATTAATTCGAGACACAGAGAACAGTTGGTGGATATTAAGATCTTTCATGTGCAATGAGGTGCACCCAGATACTAAGTTGCTTTACTTTCCAAACCATCTGCAGTACTCTAATACGATAGTACACAGCACACCAATCAGGCAGGCAAGCTGGATGAATGAGTACCTTACCTGCATACTTTCTGTTTGTAAATGTATTAATTGGATATTACTCATAGCATCAACTACAAGAAAGAAGTAGTGTAGACAAATAAGGCACATACTCCTTCCAAGTAGGAAGCGTGTACAGGCTACAATAGTAGTTTATCTAATCAAGTTTAGACACAAATATACTCACTTGGAGCATCATTGAAGCACACAGTCTTAAAATATTGGAAGGTTACAATATGAAAGAAATGTTCTGTAACGCAATGAACACTTCTTGTAAAAAGGACATTTTAATAC
Source organism: Calotropis procera (assembly GCA_004801955.1). Lineage (NCBI taxonomy): Eukaryota > Viridiplantae > Streptophyta > Magnoliopsida > Gentianales > Apocynaceae > Calotropis > Calotropis procera. The sequence continues at coordinate 130,370 of LVCA01018483.1, forward strand.
AAAATATATCACAATCCCGAAGCAAGGAGTTTGATATTTGTAGATTAACCTTTTGATGATCTAGAAAATCAATAAATCAAGTTAAGAATGTAGAACTAGAAATATATTTGAAACCTGTAAATCCTTTTCACCAGGATATGAAACAAGTGTTGTCGTCGCAATGTGAACAATTATGTCAAGCACTACTTTGCCCTGATTGTGCTCACCAAAAACTTGAAGCAACATCTTCTTGGAGTTCTCCGACTGATGTTGAGCTCCTTTATGTTCCTCTACTGTGCTGTTATCTCCTAGGCCGTCTTTAGGTGGCATCAGATATGTAGCAGACCATCTTGCAAGGAACCATATAACTGCCTGAAAGTTGATCAAAATAAACACGTGTCTATGAGATTCCTTTGCAGCTTTCAAGTAATTCACTGTAACAAAATAGGATTACAAATTTCTAAGTTATACTGCAAAATGATGAATGGCTAGTAGATATAAAGATGACTCTCATTGCAATTTCTGGAGATATTATGAAGGAAGATTGCAGAGAAAAGACAAATAAGAAGTACAATAGCATGACATCTTACATGATTCACTGGTCAAAAAACGCTCTAAATTCTAAAATAGAAATATAAGTGCTTCAACATAAGGTCCAACTCAACAAATTGGTGCTTTATCTGAATGACATAACTATGGGGCATGTTACAAAAGTTTGAAAGATAAGATGAGTACCTCCATAAGTCGAGGACTGAAAAATGATGATCTCATGCCTGCATCTAAGCTTTGTTCAGAAAACTTTATGATTGATCTGAATCGATCATGAAACATAGAATGGACAGGATTTGTAAGGATTCACACAGTTTAAATACATGAAAAGTGTTAAATCAAAGTCAATTGTCACCTGCTCTAAAAGATTAACATGGTATCAAAGTGGGAGAACCACAGTTCGAATCCGTGCTATTAAAAAAATGTGTGATCAGCCCCACGTGAGGGAGTCTGTTAAGAAGTTAAATTTAACCCCTCTCTATCAATTTAAACTTTCAGAACAGGTGACAATTACCTCAAACAAAAGGAAAACTGAGAATCTCTCTCTCTCTTCTCACAAGGATTCCATACTACTATAAATTTGTCAAGAAGTAACCATGATAAATAAAAGCTTTACAAAAAGTTTGCAGATTAGATGAACTAGTCCCAGCCATAAAGGATGATGGACAATACCCTGAGAGAATAACAACTGGATGTTTCTCTGGTTCCACAATATCCAAGAATCGAGTTTGTATGGCATTTGGGATCTGAAACAGAACTCATATTTAGCCAGAAAATTGATAGATAAAATTATACTGTAGGCCAAAAACCTCATCAACCAAGAAGCAACATATACCAAACAGTGGGAAAGAATAGAAGCCCCAAGAAAACAGAAGGCTTGTGTTGTAAACTTACAAGTCATCTTAAAGAGTCCATATGGCAACTCATCAGTGATTTTCATCATGGAATTGGCAATTGAATTATGCATTGACAGGAGCATACATGAGTACCAACTATAAACTGACTGATAAAAAGCATTAAAAACACAAACATGTGCAGATTGATAATGGAAGATAATATATACTAGCATTCCATGGGAAGCAGTCAAGTAAGAAGTACTATCAAATGAAGCCTAGATGATAGTTGGTGGAACAGCAATAAAATACATAACAAACAAAGGAAGAAAGAAAAAGCATAAAACAACTAAAATGGGCCTCACCAAGGGAGTCTCTCCCAGTCCCTCATCTGCTAAAATATGCCCAGTTAATAGTAATAGTGAGTAAAGCTCTTCCAGAGTTGTAGTTGGATCACTCATGTCTCTGACCTAGAAGACACATAAGATTCTTGAGAAGGAAGAATCACCAGGTAATTGAACACTAAGCCATTAAATTTAAATCACCTGCACTGAATTAAACATGGTACAAGGACATTTATAAAAGGAGACTCCTTCTGCAGTAGTTACATACATGCCCACACATGTTTCCTTTCCTAAGCCTCAATTGCATTTGCAGGACTGAGTTTGATTTTGTTTCAATAACAAAAATTAGTCTGTTTGCAATAAATATTTGCATATAGTTTTCCGTCAAGAAGTTTATTCACTTGAATATCTTCTTCTTTCTACATATAGTCACAACATATTACATGATTATTAATAAGACAAGAAACTAAATATTTGATAGTTTCTTTTTATTTCTTTCTTTTTTTTCTTTTGGAGATTTTATGTTAAAAACTGAAAATTCAGTTAGAGCTATGCAGAAGAATTCTTTTCAGACTGAGATACAGAAGCATCAGATGTGTTGGCCCGAGTCACCCCATGGAGAATATACACGTAGATGTGTCCCATATATTTGTGCATGTGTGGGTATCTGTATATATGTGTGTGTGTGAAAATTCCACCAAAAATCCATTACCACAGAACATCAAAAACTTGTTGAAATATAGATCAGGGTTATCCCAGTCAGCCAGTCATGCCAAGTCAGGAAACTTATGCCAGTGAATGTTTCCCAATAAATTTATTACCTCTCTCAAATAAAAAAAAAACTCAAAACAAAAGAAAGAAAATCATATCAGAAAGTTCCAATACGTCAAAAGGATCCAAGAGACTGATAAATTCCAAAAACCTTGAAGAAATGGGAACTCAAAATTCTGTTGAATGATAATAGCGGCAAATTGCTGATACATTCAGCAAAATGAAAAATTACCTGATGGAGCTTCAAAAAACGCTCAGAAAAGAGTCCAGTAAGTAAAGGAACTGCTACATCAATTGCTGCCCGAGCAATAAGTGCATAAGAGCTTAACCTTTCATCCATGGCTACAAAGATAGACAAGGTATTAACCAGATACCAGTTTCAACAATAACTGAGTTTAGACATAGAAATCGACATTGCAGAAAGAGGCAGTTGCAGTAAGTATGTTCAAGAGCTTTTTGAATTACAAGATAAATTGCATACCAGTAATGGAAGCCTGAAGGTAATATTCATTCTCATCACCATAGGAAGATGCAGAAGCAGCTAAACAATAAAAACATACATCAGAGATAAGTAATCATTAGAAATGGTAAATGTAGATGATGTATCAGTTGATAAGATAAGACGCACCCTTCAATTCAAACTCAGCAATCAAGGCAAAGAGATTTGCTGTAGCACTTATCCCTTCTGGTGGAAGCAGTAAATCACAACTAATAGTATCCAATGGCTGCACATGATTGAAAAGTTCTAGTTTAATGGATAGAAGAAGACATTTCACAAGAGTTCATTTTTATTGTTCTCAACTTGTCTAAGTGACAGAAAATTGAATTGCAAAAGATGACTTAAATTATATGTAAAATCAATAGTTAAGCGTAGTTACACAATAAATGAAAAGGACAAATCAAGCAAGTTCACAATAATAAAATGCTAAGAAGACATCTAATCCACCCAAAACATGTACCATTAGAAGTACAGTCCAGGTATCTAATAAGATATCTCGCGCGACCCAGCTCCATGTCTCCTCTTCTGTGTAATTTTCCTTAAGGTCTTTGATCACTTCGCACATCAGGGTAGACAGCAGATTAAGAGTTCCATAAGGCCTGAACATCATGGTGAAAACTCACTAAGAAATTCATGAAAACCCCTATAAAACTAAGAGTATATGACATATAAATACTCCACAAACAAAGCCAGATGAAAAACAACAAACAAGTACATGGAGAAGACCCAGCATAAAAACCATGAGTTACCTTACAGATTTCAATAGTTCATCAAAGACAGATGGGGAAATTACAGTAGCAATATATAGAAGAGCACGGCAACCATCCAACAACTCACTGAACAATATCAGATATGTTAGCACCTCACTTCAGAAATAGAACTTGCTCTTCTCTATAAAAGAGATTAAAGGTCACTAAAGTTGCTTACCTTTCACTTTTCCCATTTTGAATGGCTTTGGAAACAGCATGGGGAGGATCTATCCATTCTATGATACCAGATAACAGTTGAACAAGATGCTGACCCTGCATGTGCCCGTTATCTATTTGACAAGTATTAGATTTATGTTATTAGAAGATAACAAATCATAAATATTCATTTTAAAAGATGAAAACAGAGAATATTTTGTTGGTAGGCTCTAGAATCTTAGAAATAAGTAGAAAACAAAAGGCTGTTTCTTATTCTACAACTTGAAACAATTTTTTGAGCATTTAAAGCAGTTTTCATGCAGAAGTCAATATACAATGCTGATTCATGATACAACTAAATGCAATGCCAGCGTTATGATTAAAAAAGGGAAAAACAAAAAAAGAGAGGTTGCACCAAATGGACTTATATATTCTTGAGTATCACAGTATTTACATCGGCCAAAATTTCTTTATCATTGCAACATCATTTACTCTGTAGGTCCTTCAATTTGCATCAGATAGGAAACAAATACTGGAATTAAGCTAAAAAGGAGAGAATTGGAGAGAAAATTACTGCAGTCCTGCAAAGTCATTCTTTCAATACACAGTTTTAAAAAACCAGATATATTTCAACATCACACAACCTATTAAGTCACAATGTTTAGTTATAATAACATGGTTAAAAGCATCCATACACTCCTAAAACAAAGATGATTCAGATGTATTTTTCAATTACTTGCTTACCACCAACTACTAACTCGTATGTCTAAACCTTAGATTTGTATTTTGTAGCGAAAATTGTTTCATTTTCCAAGTCAAAACCAGAACATTGTTTACAGCCACATATTCTTTTATACTTTTTATCGAAGCTGATAAAGGAGGAACTCTGACGGGTATTAAGTAGCATATAATAACATAATCAAGCAATCTAATCTTGGAAACAGATATTTTCTAGAGAGCCAATTAGGGAACTCAGTCCATACATTTGTGATATATCTCTTATGTCATACAATGAAGAGATGTTCTTAGTGAGTTCAATATCAGCAGAGTAAAGGAGAAATATTAAAATTTTGAGGAAAGAAGATCCATTATAGAACCTAAAGGAACATGAAGGAAGACATTTATGACCCCAACCCAAAATACTGAGTATTATCCAATATGAAAACCTTAAGAAGGTAACAATTACGAAACATATCTGTAATCAAACTATGTAAATACCTAAAAGATATCATGAAAAGATCCCAACATAACTACTACACATTGTTAAGAACAAATCCAATCGACATGCTACTTAGGAAAACCAGATAACATCATTGAAAGAATGACTTGAGGTCAATTTAGGAACCAATTTCAACAGAAGCACATTATTTTAGTAATCCTAGTAATATGACAACAAAGAGCATACATTGATTATGGTTAGAGCTTGACAAACTGAATAATCAAGTGAAGATATTAAGGCAAGAACAATACCAGATGGAAATACTGTTCCTGTTAGAGCACAAAATTGCACTATGAGATTTCGAGCAGAGACAGCAAGAGGGCAGTCAAGCCAATACCCTCGAAATGAGAATTTGTGTCTCAAGGCACCATATAAATTTAAGAGCCAGCCAACATGACCACTTGTTAGGAGAACATCCCGCCAGAGTTGACCAGGCTGTAAGAAACATCCAAAAAATCCTTGACTATGGAGTTACAGATCGAAAGAGTATTACTAATACAAACACGATGCATAGCCTCAAGATAACAAAAGAAAATAGCTGCAGTGGAATAATGAACAAAAGGAGTACATACAATTGTACAATAGCTGTGTTTTAGGATGTTTTCTGCTAAAATGTAGAACCAATATACAGAAGGTCAAGAATAAGGTAAGATATAACAGATCACAACAATCACAAAAAGGTTATGTATCATACACCCATAGATTGTTAAGGGGGAGTCTAATAAATAGTTGAGCGAATTTTTGGAGGAACATAAGTAGTTACCTGTGATAAGTTGCACTCAGTTTTCCGCATTGAGTAGGTGTCATTATTAACTCGATCAGAAAATAGGTACATGCCTCTACTACTACCAACATCAGTTGAATATTTGTTGCAATGGAAGTCCCAATTTAAGACTTGAAGCATAAGTCGCAATGCTGCAGAACACACTTTTCCTTCAGGGACGGAGTCATCAGATCCAATTATGGTGTTTGTTACACTTACTGCAGCATCTTGAGCCCAACAGTAGAATGTCTGTAGAAACCAAAAAGAAAAAGAAAAGGGGGGTGGGGAGAGTACAAAAATGAAATCAAATGAGAAGGAATTAAGGGTGTATTTGGACAGCCATATCCTCTGGGGAAATTAAGTTAGAGCTTGCATGGTGTAAAAGAACCTATGGTAATCAGAAGACCTTCAAGTAATCTTTCTCCAGTGAAGTGGAACACTGATCATGAAATTCTCGTGGAAGGCCCATGGCAGTTGAAGTTGAGGGTGAAAATTCAGATACCTAGGCAGGACAGAAAATAATGTCAGTAATGAGGTTGAGAAACAATGACTACAATCAGCTGAAATTACAGACCTACATGGTCAGTAATACAAAGACTCCAAAAGAGTCAGCAGAAAATCTTGAATAACTAATTGAAACTCATTTCATAGGGAAAACCCAAAGTGGACATCTTACTATGGCATCTGTATTTTCATTATCTCCTACATTCTCATATCCATTTCTAACCCTAACTAACAAAATTAACTCAGTTTACCATCTCCTCTGTCAATCTGTGACAGAAAACCTAATAAAAATGGTCAATTATTAAACTGATTTCAATGATTTAACAGAGGTTTCAAATAGAAAAAAGTCTGGAAATTTGATACTTGCAAGCTATATTTGATTGGAATGACAATCAAGAAAATAAATGTAAAATACATATGCCAAGTTAATTAAGTTCTCCCCTTAACAAAACCAAAGCCATGCCTAATGAATTTGCCTATCCACATCGAAGATTTACCAGGGATTCGAGAAAATTAATCCCAGCAAACCGCACATCAACACTGTTGTTGCCAGTAACAGCTTGTTTCACCTGTAAAATTGAATTTGGTGCACTTAAATGCAAAGAGATCTAAATATCAGGGAAACACTTCACAGTTTGGAGAGAAAAAACAAATAGATCTTATCACAAAAAAAAACAAAAAAAACAAAAAAAAAAAAAAAAAAAAAAAAAAAAAAAAAAAAAAAAAAAAAACAAAAAAGAAAAAAACTTGGATTAAACAGCAAACCCCTGCAAAATGAAAAGATATGTACAAAGTCACAGAAATATTTACAAAAAATAATTATATGATCTATTTCCATCTTTGACGCTCAGATCCTTAGCAACATAATAAAATTCTCAACTTTTTAATGGAGGACGACGGGACATTGTCCATCAAACAGATGCTTTGCTAAAGGTTAAAAGGAAAACTACATAGAGCTTGAATCTAGAATATTGACCTCATATGGAATCTTGTCCCCTAAACAATTACTAGTAAGGAAACTGGATAACTGTAGGAAGTACTATTAAACAAAATTACATTAATAATTTTGTCCTGCATCATCTCTTCTCTGGTTTGAGGGAACTCATTCTCAAGATTCATCAATTATTTAAGCTTCCTGCGATCAACCTTGTGCATGATTAAACTCTGCCATCCTTTCTTAACTTCTAAAGACTTAATATGCCAATCCCAAGAAATTTCCATTATCAAATTGGGCAGTTAAATAAACAATTTAATTCAATAGAATAAGATAAGAAACAAACTTGCCACTCTAGAAAGCAAGGAGAATTTTTATCTAATTCAAGGTTTACATAGCTTCAAAGAATTACAGTTGTCTTCTTAGGGGCTGAATCCATTTATTCCTTGTGTGTAAGCGCTGAAAAGATGATCCCTTTAGTTAGCCATGGTTTGATCTAGAGAGCTTATATGGGCTATCAGGAAAATTCAGCATCAACAGCATTCAAATGATGCAAAGAAAATGTTAAAAAAATTCATAAAATCATCAATAACATGCAAATAAGCATTAAATATTGGCGGAGGACTCTGATCGTCCTTTGCTTTCGCTATCCCATAAATCAAGAAATGATGATTCTTGGGTCTGAAACAAAAATCTTCTGAATGACTACCTTCTGATACCAACTGAAGGGTCTCTGATTCATGATAACCTCGGTCTTTAGAGGACAAAACAACAAATACCCCTAGGTTTTGAAATTTGGTGGACAATTGAGCAAAACTTAATCTATTAAAGAAGAACATAAGCCAATAGCTACTTCTTATAAATGCCAATGCATATATCCGCTTTTATGAAGACAGAAAAATAAAATTACATGGAGTCTAATCCAAGGATGCTAACCTAATGATTCTTGTCCTCAAAGAAAATTAAGCATAAGGAAAGTAGATAACCTGAGGATTCAAAATTACCAGAAAAATAATAAAACTAAACTATATCAATAATTTTGTCTTCCCTCAGATAGAACTTCTGCTCCTCTACATGTTCATCTTGTTGCATTTCACTTTGAAAAGTAAGGAGGTAACTGTTGTGTCTAAAAGCAGAACTGCTTTGCAATAGTATCCTACATTTTACCCCTATCAAAACCTTTACTTTCTTCCTTTGTAGTACAATAGCTTATTTTTACAGCCAAGTACACCAACCATAACAACCAACATTTAGGAGTGTTAAGAGCACAGATAGTATGGAAAAATGTGCTGAAAGTTCCGGAATTTTAAAGGTACAGCTAAAAGAGATTATTTTCTTTTATGAAAACAGCAGCAACAGAATAAAAAGACTAAATAAGAATTCCAACATTTCAAGTTATACCTAGCAGAGATTATTTTCTTACCTGAATAAGAATATATTCCTTGTCAGTAGCTGTGAAGTCAAGCCTACACACGCAATCCAAGATAGCATATATTAAAAATTCGATATCCTCTTCACAGAGTGCACTTCCCAAAGGTAATTGACTGATAAATATAAAGGAAGTTATTTTACATAACAATGAAAGTTGCATTCCGATCTATTTTGACAAGCATTTTGTACTCTTATGTTATTTCTCAGTTCTTGATGGTCTTCATAAAGGGAGGTACAAGAAGAAAGACTACAATTAATAGAAGAAATAGATTATTGCAGATGGTCTAAGCGTGAACTGTTAAGAAATGATAAATTATAAACACAGAAGGGTTTGTCATTTCACTCTTATGGCATGAGAAGACCCATGTTCAATTGTAACTTACTTAACAGGAATACCTATCTGTTTGGAAGTAATGTGTTTCTTCTGTTTTTTTTTAACTTGATATTACCCATTTCTGCTGTTAAACAATTAATGAGATATAAATCGGCAAAAATGGCTGATGCATGTTTTCATGTCATCTGAATGCAAATTCATGATCCCTATACATCTGCCAGCATATTTATTTGTTTCACTTGCTTTAAATAATAGGAGCTTTTTCCGGAATGAGAATTTCAATAAAACATAAAGTTGAACATGCAGTTCACATTAAAATCCTATAACATCTGAACTGCAACTAAGGAGCCACCTACCAGCCCCTTTTCAACAACTGAGCCGCCACAGAAGCAACTTTGGCCCGCACATATCCTTCCGGTGAATTTGCATGTTGCATAACATAGCACAGACAAAAACTGCAAATTAAAAAAAAAAAAAAAAAA
>LVCA01018496.1:95832-109591 GCA_004801955.1 Calotropis procera
AATATATGAACTCAGAAATGCTCTGTTTGTTTTGTGACTCCTTATTTAGTTCGTCTAATTTTCTGTTTGAACATTGTGTTGATGTGCACCATTTCGACTTTGAAGCTCTAAAGAAAGCCTTCAATTTGGATTTCTATGGTCGTTTTAAGCTCCTCAATTACATTAGGTTTAAGGTAGGTATATTCTAATTTTATCTCTCTCTCATTTAAAATTCATTATTATTATTATTATTATTATTATTATTATTATGTTTAGCCATTATTTTCTTGTACGATTGTGAATTCCTTGAAGGAATCTTTCAAATCGTTAAAAGGCATGATCTTCGTGAATTTTAAATTTGTTTAGGTTCAAATGAATCTTTCAAATTGTTTGGGAATCATCCAGACCTTAGATATTTATGTTCTTGGTGTACTTTTATGGTCCCCTGTGGAATTCTTACACTTCTACACATATATACAAACAACATGTTTATGTATTTAAATTAATTTCTTAAATGGACATGCTTCCTCTCTGAAGGTGGCGGAGAACAAGTGTTGGTGTTGTGAAATAACCTGCTTGTCAAAACTAGACTTGCTAAACCATTTACATGAGGTGGACATGGCCAAGAACAAAATACGTCCTTGGGAGGATGATAAATATCTAAGACCTGTTATGCAAGAGGATCCACTCTTGTACAGTTTTGGTGATGATGACATTGGTGATGATGAACTTTTTATTAATGATATGGATGCAATTGCTCAGCATACATCTGATCTGAGAATTCCAGCTCCATCTGATATTGAAGTTGCAGTTGCATCTACCCCTGAAAGTGATATTGACCATGAAATTCCTTTTGAGGAATATAAGGCTAATGGTTTGGTTCATACAGATGAGGGAATTTCTTCTTCAAAAGTTGTTGCAGATAAAATTCAGAACGTCAATAAGAATTATTTTGGATCATACAGTTCCTTTGGAATTCACAGAGAAATGATCAGCGATAAGGTATTCAAATTTTTAGTTATATATGTATACATATATTTATGTATATGTGTGTGTTCATACAAACATTGTCAATTCAGTTGGTTTCTCTTGATTCAGGTACGAACTGATGCTTATAAGGAAGCTATTATGAAGAACCCTTCTCTGATACAAGGTGCTACAGTTATGGATGTGGGTTGTGGAACAGGCATCCTAAGGTGAGGAGGCTTCATTCTACTGGATTTATCTCCTGTGATTTGCAGTATCTTTCAGGTTCTTTTTGGGTTTGATTCTATCTGATCATATATAGTTTGTGGGTTATGTGTTTGATCTGTCTAATGACATCTTAATTGTCTTCATTTTCTTAGTTGACTATGTTGAACAGAATAAACCATAATTATTAATGATTCTTGTTGTTTACGTCCAATATAATGTCTTGAACCATGATACTAAATGAAGGTGAAATATAAAGGTCTTATCTCATTAGAAATGAAGGATAAGTTTCATTCCCACCAAACAAGTTTAGATAATAAGATATATTGATACTTTCCATTAGCTCAACAACTTGCACAAAATTCTGTATTTTGATTTCTTTCGTATCAGGAATATGCATGATAATGTGGATTTTAACTGCATTATTCATGAATTAGGAGTTTTTAACTGTAAAATCTCTGATATGGGGTCAAAAAGGATGGGGATAGAACAACATGGTCCAATCCAAAAGTAAGCTATGCTGAGTTATGTTGCAAATTCCTAAGTCTTGTAGTCATTTTTCCCTTCGTGTGTCATCATGTATACCTTTCCCATGGACCAATTGTTTGGGTGAGTATGCATCCAATTAGTGCATTGCCGATGAAATAATGTTCTTCTCCTGGATTATCTTCAGTTATAATGACTTAATTAATCATTATTCATTGTGTCCAAGCCTCCATGGCCTTTTCAATCCCTTATACTCAGAGATGAACCATGTTAGCAGAAATCAGCAAAGACCATCTTTGTACGTGTCCTCGTGGAAATTCACAGAACCATCACTAGGTTATCCCTGAGGTTTGTGGTATATCTTTAATCTGGTCTTGGTTAAGATGTGCCTCTTTCTCCCTGTCCCAGAATCTTCATTTGGTCCTGGAAGCAAGCATTTGTGTATCATTTCTTTTACCAAACAAGTATCTCGATTTTGACATTTTGGTAAACCTTACTTTGCCTATTCATCCATGCAAGAGATGGTTCAATTTGGAAATTTAATCTATAAAAAAATGCAGGCATATTATTTCTGACCTGTTACATTGCCTAAAATTGGCTTTGCTGCTGACTTTTGGGCCTTTATGTAGTTTTGGTAGAAAAAATGTTGATACTCTATCTTTTTTTGCTAGTCTATTTGCAGCCCAAGCAGGAGCATCTAGGGTTATTTCTGTTGAAGCGAGTGACAAGATGGCTTCTGTAGCAACTCAGGTTATTTACATGTCACTATCATTTGGGTGTCTTACATGCTCTGTCTGTTAGTATTTCTCATTTCTTTGCAATAATTAAATGCATATATATGTCTTTGGTTCTGGGAAGTGCAGATTGCGAAAGACAATGGTCTTTTGCACTGTGTAAGTACTGAGAAGAGTGATCCTTCGCACCTAGGAGGGATAGAAATTGTTCAAGGTATGGTGGAAGAGCTCAACATTGACCAACAAGTTCAACCTCATAGTGTGGATGTAATACTAAGTGAGTGGATGGGTTATTGCCTTCTATATGAGTCAATGCTCACCTCTGTACTTTTTGCACGGGATAAATGGTTGAAGCCTGAGGGGGCTCTTCTTCCAGATACTGCTTCTTTGGTTTGTCTCTGAACTTTTCTGCCATATTTTTATTTCTTATGTTCACAGAAGTTTGACAATATTTATCCTTTCATGATTCCATTTTCAGTTTGTTGCTGGATTTGGGAAGGGTGGAACCAGTCTTCCATTCTGGGAAAATGTCTATGGCCTCGATATGTCTTGTGTGGGCAAGGAAATCAATAAAGATGCTGCTCGGTTTCCTATTGTTGATATTATCGATAGTTGTGATGTTGTTACAACTACTGCAGTTCTAAAGGTTGGTGTTTCTTATTGGAGTTTTTATGACCACCTTTATATTGCAATTATAAATGTCTTATGTAAGCTATTGCTATTGATTATGTAAGGTAATTTACTGCACTTAAGATCCTTGGTTTTAGAGACCTCATGATGATGTATAACTTTTCACTATATAATTTGTATTCTCTTTGACAAACACTAAATGTCAGTAGGCTGGAAATTAAGGTAGCTAGGATACAGATAAGCCTTTTGTGCATACGCTTGCTTATACACTTGGGATACAGAGTTTGGTAATATGTGCATGCCAAGGAAAAACAAATTAGGTTAATTGCTCGAAATTTTATGTCCAATTGAATAAGAATAAGAAAACTGCCATAGCTCATTCCATTTGACCCATTATGCGGATTTAGTTAATGTAATGAAACTTTGATTGGGTGTGCACTTTACCTTGTGTTTCAGGACTTTGATCTGATGACTATGAAGTCAGAGGATATGGATTTTACTGCAAAAGTTGAACTGGAACCAAAGATCAACAAGGCTGTGACACCATCTTCAGGATCAGAATCTAAGACTCAATGCTACGGACTGGTCTTGTGGTTTGAGACTGGGTTCACGAGTAGGTTTTGCAAGGAAATGCCAATTATTTTGTCTACATCTCCTTACACTCCTAAAACACACTGGTCACAGACAATCTTGACTTTCCAAGAACCTATCACAATTGCCTTGGGAAAACATGGCGGAAATGGATCAGGTGTAGTTGGTACTGAGACCTGCCCTGCTGTAAGAATTAATTCTCGCATCAGCATAGTACGCGCTACTGTTCATCGTAGTATTGATATTTCAATGGAGATTTCAGCAACTGGTGCTGATGGTCGAAAATGCAGTTGGCCGGCGCAAATCTTTACCCTGTCGTAGTATTATGACATCTAATTGCCAGTAATGTTGCTTCTGCAATCAGCTTTATTCACCACATCCTTCTTACACTTTTCTGCAGACCAGAACGAAATTTAAATGCCCAAATCGAGGGAAAAATGGGACTTATCACGGCTTTTTGGGGAAAGTTTCTGATCGAGAATGTTAAAGGGCAAACAAGCATTTCGGTTTCTATAGGATAACCTGCATTCAATCATACGATGAGGAGAAATATTGCCTTGATACACTGTGGTAGCTATGCAAGTTAAAATTGAGCATTCATGGAACACGCATTCTTATTCTTTACTTCTGTTCCAGCCTGAAGCAATGTATGAGGGGTTAACTCTTGGGTTTTTACCCCATATGTATTTTACTTCAAAAAGGGGAAAAAAAGGGAAGGAAAAAAGAATGGTAGTAGGAAGCAGAGTTCTAAAACGCTTCAGTAAATCTGATTATTCTTAGTGATGTAACATATATGATGCCCTTGAACGGAATTGGCTTTGATAATAGCAACTTTATATGTTTTTTGAAACCGAAATAATTGCATTTCAATGTTTATAAGAGTTACAAGCCTGTTTTGGAATGTGCTTCAATCTTTTACATTTGTGGTGCATCAATATGCTTAACGGCATGCCTGTAGATAATGCTTGTAGATATCCCTTGCTATTATTTAGAGAATGAAAATCAATACCATTTTAAATTGAATGTTAACTGAAAATGAGATTAAATTCCCATATGATGAGATTATAGGTAAGGAAACAGGGAAGAACAGAACCATGGTTGGAAAAATATATGATGAAACAAAAAACCATGATACTTTTATCTCTCCCTATATCTTCCTCCATTCCCAAACAAGCACCCTCTTAATTTGCATATTTTGTTTTAGTTTTCCAAGATGGCAAAGCTTGCATATCCTTGTATTGTGCATGTTCCTATTAATAAATAAGTGCAAAAGCTAGAAAAAGTGCCATAAAAAGGTATTCATTAAATGCTTTAAAGGCTGAAGAAATTGAATGTGAATATATTGAGCTAAAGAGAATCTTAGCCCAGGTGGCAGGCTTAACAGCTGCCAATATGAGAAAAGTTTGTGAGATTCACCAATCTTGAACTAAAGACATTACCGTTTATTCAATAGGAAAACCAATTTATAAAATCGTTGTCCCAAAAAAACCCATATGACAGCGTACACATTCTCATATTCTAGGAATAAATAACAACATATGGAAAGAAAATGAACTTAACACCCATTTTTGCTTTGGGGCATCTTTGTTATTCATTTTCCCCAGTAAAACTAGTCTTCATAAGCAAAAGCATAATTTTATCTTCCCATCATACAATTTTGCCTCTTTGCATAGTCAAAGGTCTTTCTTCGAAAGTACACAAATTTGTTTTTATTTTTCTTTTTCATATTAATAATAATATGATAGGTCTCAAAAAGTATTTTGACTGAATCATTAGCACGTCTCACCTTATCATAGGTCAACTGGAACTTTCAAGCCATCATGGGCAAGTTGAACAGGTATGCCCTCTCTGAAAGTGAGGAAAAGTACAGATGTAATAACTATTGTAGGGTTGATCAATATATTTTTCTAATATGTAGCTCAATACCAAGGAAATAGTAAACCATACCTTTTACACCATTCAAAAAGAAATTCATTGTCACTATGATGATCAAATTCATGGGTCATTCCAATTAATAAAGCTCTCTTTGGGCATAGCCTTTTCACTGCATCGAGGGTCTTTGAGCAAAAAAAGGAATTAAAAGAGGGGGAAAAAAAAAAAAGGACAAGGAAGTATTTTCAAGTTAAATTGAGACACACTTTCAGAATAAAGAAATTCTGGAATTGACCACACATTCTTTTCCTTTTTTCTGCAAAAGAAACATACCTGAGGAAGGCAAAAGTGAGTATTGTGGGAGCCATTCTGCAGACACAACAATAATTTTTAGAGAGACACTAATGAGCTCAAACAAGCAAGGGGTAGTAAGTAATGAAGGGATATGATGTTAGGATGCTTAGTAGTCTATATACACAGAAAATATTATGCCACTGTTTCTTGACATCAATTCAAATATTACACTTTTCACCATGTCCTAATGCATGCGCAACTGATGAGAAAAATTAGAAGGGCTAACCTTCTGGAAACCATTTATTTTACTCTGTAACATTCTGTTGCAATTTCTTTACAAAGTTCAAAATTTCCCATCCTTTTATTCATTCTGCCCGCTCAATCACATAGCCACTAATAATCATCATCATTGAATGTTTAGCTAGATATATCTAAACACCAAATTAACAGAGAATTCGTACATGTATTCGATTCTAAAGCCTATGGTATCTGCTTGGTTGCATAGAATTTAATTGCTATTCTTTAAAATAGGTAAAAGAGGATATGAAATGCAATTTCAGAACTGATGGATGCATGATTCAGGGGATGATTTACCTTATAAAGTGTGTCCATGATGAGGAGATCCAACTGATTGCCACTATCTCTAGAGATGTCTGTAACATGTGATAAGAAAGTCTATTACCTTCAAAACCTTGCACAGCTAAGTAAAACAAAGTGAAAAAATTTTCTTAGTACATTAAACCTACCTCTTCAGAGGAAGGAGAGGAAGCATTATCTACCTTCTCTGTGATTTTTCTTTTTATCCGTCAGTTGATGAGTTTCTAACCTTGTCATCTTTCAGTAACCTATAAACTAATGCAGCCCCTTTTTCTTATAATAATCTATATAGCCAGGAGAATTGTAAAGAAATATGTTATACTGAGTGGGGATGCAGGAGGCTTTCAAACTTTAGCTGATTGGATTAAACCTGTTCCACAAGACCAATGAACCAACACTTGATTCATTACTACCATTTTTCAGAAGGTCAGGGGCGATTAATCACTTTGATTATCAAAGAGTTTGGTTGGACAAACGAATTTAAAGGATGGTGAATCTCTAAGTACAGAGAAATTATAACTTTCATACATCAAGGGGAAATATAATCAAAAAGTCTTATTCAGTTATGAAAATTAAACTACAGCTAATAATGAAGTAGACACAAATATTAGATCAGTAATGGACATTATTTGGAGTTTGATGAAGTATTTCACTGTGATGTTTGCTTCCAGCAATGAACACCAATGTGAATCAAAGTTGGGGCAGAGTTAACTAAGAAATTTAAATATAGTTTATGGTATGTATAATAAATAGCCCCCCAAAATCAATAATGATCCAAAATAATGTATTTGATCTCATCAATCAAAATCTGTCTTGCTTCATGTACAATAAAAAAATCTCCCCCACTGATCCAAAATTCTCATTCTAGAGTTTGCATTAGCTTAGCAAGTAACATTTGCACTTTTTATAGGTTGCTAAAAAGAAATATTGCTGATATAGAGTTTAGCCAACCTGATATAGATATACAAACTCAGAAAATCTTGTGTCCCAGAGCTCAAAGCATAATAACTTGTGACTGACAAACAAATAACTACCGACATTCAACAAAATGATAAATTGCAATAAAATGTAAATGCAGAAAAGTGATATACTCACAATGTTCTGTATCTGGTAAAATGCGTGACACGTCAGATATATAAGCCACTTTGTAATTTTTACCAAATAAAAAACCTAGACAAACATAATCTTCTCCATGCATCACCTACACCATGAAGCAGAATTTGTGAATGATAGAATAAGTATAATAAGGGAGAAGCACTACAATAGAAAAAAAATGATAGAAAACTAACTGGTAAAGGAATAAATTCTAGTCCTGATGCAACAAACGGCTTCTTACAATCATGGTCAATAATCCTCCAGTCAAACTGTGCTACTCTTCTAATCTCTTGCCCTGGCTTAAGTTTCCTCTGAACCATATAAGGAAATTTTGTAGCAAGGCTATTTCAAGAAAATAAAAAAAAAAATGGAAAAAAGAAAAAAAGGTATCAGCAATTACATAACTAACTAATATTCATCACAAGTCTAATGATATATAGATTCTGAACTTGAAGCAACAATCTGTAAGCAAAAGTTTCAGTTGAGGTTATTTTATTTATTCCAGAATTCAGTCTAGGTTACCAGCTTAGCAATGGTTCATGTCATCAAAACAGGTAGCATCATACATGTAAGCATAAGACAAATACCATTCCTCCACATTCTATTTTTCATCACTATTGGTAAATTTCCTCCTCATCTAAAAGTTTAAGCTGATAGAGAGGATTTAAATTTATACACTTAACATACGCTTCTCAACAATAAGCTTAAAACATTGACAATAACCAACAAACAGAACTGAAGCGAGGCTCGAACCCAGGACCTCTCTCTAAACTGATATAGAGAAGTTAAGTTTATGCACTTTAACAACTACCAATCTGCAATGCCCATTACCAATGCACTAGCATTTAAAAATTTTCAGGAATAACTCAATGTCCATAATGGTCACAGTAGTTGAGAAAGAAGTGCACTTCTTCAGAACTTTAAAATATTTATTGTGAGAAAGTCTTATATGAAAGATCTGACTATTAAACATGCCCTGCAACAATATGTTATTGCAGACACTTTAACACTTCTCTCACTGTTATTGAAGTACATCTGACCATGGGGACCTAAGTCTCTCAACTCTCCCTCTAGCTCTCGCTCATCAAAGCCTTACTATGGATTGGGACCTGAAGTGGTAGAACCCGGTGAACCAGGCATACTACTGAACATGGATTCTCTCTCCTGAATATCATACCACCTCGAGGAATCCTTTCCACCTATGGCTTGTGAAAACGTGACTGGGTCATCTAAAAGTGTACCGTCTTCATGGAATCAATCTATCACTCCCTATTGTAAAGTGTTGAGGTATCAATATTTTTTCATGAATCAAAACATTCCACTTTCCCAATTCAAGGTTTCCTTTGTAATAAATTGTAAATAGCTTTAGTACCACTCGTGATAGTTAAGTTTAACATTGAACTTTAAGCTAAAGAAAAGAAAAATCAAAGAGTATAGGTAAGATAAAAAGTTGTTCGACATAATTTTATTTGCTACCATCGCTTTAAAAGTAAACATTCTAGTTTATACTCATAGGATAGTGAAAAAGGCTGTATTTGGATAGCTTTTATGTTTTTATTTTTTTATTTTTTTTAAAGAAAAATAGTGAATTTCACTTTTTCCAAAATGAAAAAATTTGTCTTGTAATTATAGTTTGAATAAGATTTTATTTCTTTAGAAAAGTAGGTTATGATAACATTTGAATGTTAGGAATTGATTTCACTTTACATTATTTGACCAAATTAGTTAACTCATGAATTTTTCCATTTTGCATATGTTTGAAGTTATAAAGTATTATTATACAGTCAACTATGAAAAATAAATAGAGTTAGCTTTTTTCAATTTGAGATAATGGCTGACCAATTCTGAACTGCGTCAGAACACGCAGTCTTTTTCTCAAACTTAGGTTGGACCAGGGAAAAAAAAAAATTAAAAAAATACTGCAGAATATTTAAATTTTTTTCTTCATTTATGTCTTCTTCAAGAATGAAAATGACATGAAAGAATTTCATGAGATGTTCAACAGATATTTTGCAAGACTTATGCAGCACATCAAAATTAAGAGTATGGTACCTTTCCATTGAATGCTGAGTTACGTAGACTGGAGTAGGATCAATGTCATTTGTTGGACTAAATGGTTGAACCACCCGTACATCATCTAAACCAAGAACCGCATCAGCATGCTCATGAGTCAAAATTATCTGAAGAATGCCACCAGTGTACATAAAAAAAGGATCAGTGCAGACACTCAAAAATGAACTTGAAGAGAGAAATACTCCTAAAACCCATTTCATAAACCCTGCTTAACTGAATACATGAATATTAAAAATTATTAAAAAAAAAAAAAGTAAATATTTTAGTTAATAAGTTTTGGTTCTTTTTAAATTACTTTTCAACTTAATTAATTAGTGATACTCAAATTTCAAATTCTCAAAGCCATTTATTTTTTTTGGGTAGTTTCAAATAAGTTTCTTTCTCCTATTTTTAAATTATTTTGCATAACTTGCATTTGTAGCCATAAAAATTGTAATAGAAAAGGAGCTCTATTTTCTTTTGGAAAATAATATAATTCATCCTCCATCTCTTAATTCAAAATTGGTTAGAAGTGGGACAAGGGATGTAGTTTAAAGTTATAAAATGTATGATTGTGAAATCAATGTAGCATCCTTCCAGTGGTACCGTGGTACAATAGTATAAACTTGATTTCTGAGATTAAAACATAAAGTAGAATGAAGTTATATTGTTTGTTGCTCCCTATGTTTCTTCTAACGAAATCAAATTTCCATTCATAAATGAATATGTGTTCTTTAACAAAGAAAAACAATAGATAAACCATAGGGAAAGAAAACTCACAGAATCCACCTGTGGAATCTTGTGTAAGGTAAACCATCTCAATACTTGTTCCCTAAATGTCTTCCCAACATCAATCAGTATATATTTATGCTCCCCATCATTTTGATAATAATCAATTAGGAGAGACGTATTACACCTGATATCCAAATCCAATCACTTCATCAACAGTCAACACTTTGTACTTAGTGAGATGAAATGAAAACAAACAGAGGATAACACTTTTCTTTTTCTTTCCACTTCCTACGGCACTCAACTTCTTCAACTCTGCAGCCTACGAAACCATTTCTTATCATTTGAAAGAAGAATGGATTCATTATCCCCTACATTTATAGTTTAGTACAAAATCGGCTAATTAATCATTGAATTACATTAAAGCAGATAATCAATCAAATTATGACCAGAACTAGAATTGCTAAAAAAAAACACTACAGTGGCTTTACATTCCACCCGCCAAAAGATACATTTCCCAAGAATATCCGTAAGAATGGAGGGGAGAGAGAGGAAAAAACCGATTTCAAACGCAAATGGAAATCACAAATTGACACAAACAAACAAAATTATTAACTCAGGCAACAAAGGAAAGAAAACCTGTAATTAGGGTTTTGTTCAGGCGGTATCAACAATGACTGAGAACACACACGACAAGGCGGATCAGAAGGCCGAATCAGACACAAAGCATTTGGCACAGCGCTGGAACAACCAGTTCCGAGAAAGATCAAAGCCGATCGCGGCGGCTTGGAAATGCCATTCTCCTCCACAACATTGAGAGTTGCCATCGTTTGTCCTAGCAGAAAAAGGCGGTGATTAGGTGGAGGAGGTTGATGGGAGCATTAGACTACGCGAGAACCAGAGGTAATCTTGGAGAATACGTAATTAATTAACATATATATATATACATATATATATGATCGTCGGGAAAGGTGTTTTGGCGGAGGAGATGTTGGTAAAGAAGTAGTGGCGGTCTGGCGGAGGTCACTGTTAAGAAAAATTTGACGTTAATGAAAAAAGGATTATTGTGCTATAAATACCGAAGATTCATTGAATTAGTGAATATCTATCGTATAATTACGTACTTAATTAAATGAAACGTGTCACCTAATTCTTATCCCTAAGGTGACATGTGTCACCTTATTCTTATCCTTTTGGTGACAAGTGTCACCCCTTTGTACTTATCTCTATCCCCTATCACTCCTATAAATAAAGGGTATATGCTCTTTTGTAAGACCAACTAACAACACCAAGAAGGCATCATATAATAATATTCTATCTATTCTCTCTATCTCTCATTTGCTTTTTATCTCGATTAGTTTGTTTATCTTTATCATAATTTTACAATGCGTTATCAACACGAGTCTCTACCACTGGGTAAAGTGTTTTTGAAGTTTATTTGAAGACTAAACATGTACGTATTCTATTATTATGACAAATTTTACTAAGTTTGAATTTGTAGCTCTTGATGTCACTGGAAAAAACTACTTATTATGGACACTAGATGTTGAAATGCATCTTGTTGCAACGGGTCTAGTAGACACAATGTACAAAATAATGTATCATCATCACAAGATCGTGCCAAAGCCATAATCTTTCTCTATCATCATCTTCACGAGGATTTGAAAAATGAATATCTTACCTTGAAAGATCTCATTATTCCGTGGGGAAATTTGAAAGATAGATTCAACTACCAGAAGATGGTCTTTTTCCCTAAAGCATGGTATGATTGGTTGCATATGAGATTACAAGATTTCAAATCCGTAAGTGAGTATAATTTTGCGATTTTCAAATTTGTTTTGCAGTTGAAGCTATGTAGAGTTGATATAACAGATGATGACATGTTGGAGAAAACATACTCTACTTTTCATGCCACGATTATTGTCCTGCAGCAACAATATTGCGAGAAAAAATTTAAAAAATATTATGAGTTGATTTTTTCTCTTCCGGTTGCGGAGCAGAATAATGAATTACTGATAAAAAATCATGACGAGCTCTACTCCATTCTCGGAAGTGAATGTTGTTCGAAATCATGATCCCAGAAGAGATTATGGTCGTAGTCGTGGTCGTAAATACGATCATGGACGTTGTAATAAATTTGGCCCTTATAATCATAAAGATAATTTAGGTGCCAAAAATGCCAATGACCATCTGAAGTGGATAAAAAATAATGAGAAAGGAAATAAAATTCTGAAAGTTTATGAAGACAAATATTATCGTTGTGGCATGAAAGATCACTGGTCACGTGTCTATCGCACGACAAAATATCTCGTTGATCTATATCAAGAATCTATTGCAAAGAAATGCAAAGATGCCGAAGTAAACTTTACTTCTCAAAGTTTGGCACATGAAAGGAACGATGATGATGATGATTTTGAAAATGTTGATGTTGATGTGGCTCACTTGGATGTTGCTGACTTTTTCGAACATCCAGATGGAAGAATTGATCATTTAATTGGGGATGGAAGTGTCCAAAAGAATTAAAATATTTATATTATATGTTATATGTTTATGTAATATATTAGCTTTTGTTATTTAGTGTAGTATGTTTAACCTTTTATGTTTGTAAATATTTTGTTAATAAACAAATGGCAGTTATTCCATTTTCTGGTTTGAATAATAATATTGGAAGTGTCTGTCTCATTGACAGTGGAACTACGCACACCATATTAAAAAATAAGAAATATTTTTTTCATTTGAATGTGGGAGAAACAAGTGTTACCACAATAAATAGTAGTGTGAAACTTATTGAAAGCTCTGGAAGAGCTAATATAATATTACCAGGAGAAACTATGATTGTTATTAATAAAGCATTATATTCCTCAAAGTCTCGAAGAAATTTATTGAGTTTTAAAGATATTTGACGTAATGGATATCATGTTGAGACTATGGAGGATACTGGTCATGAATATTTGAGTATCACCAAAATGACTTCCAGTAATAAGTATTTGTTGAAGAAACTATCATCTCTATCCTCTGGCCTATATTATGCTAAAATAAATGCTATTGGGTGCATCATTCCAGAAGTTTACTAATCCTGTTACTTTTAAAATTTGGCATGACTGATTGGGTCATCCGGAATCAATTATGATGCGAAAAATCATCGAGACAACACATGGTCATTCTTTGAAAAATCAAAAGATTTTGATTTCAGATAAACTTTCATGTGCTGCATGTTCCAAAGGGAAAGTAATTATAAGGTCATCACAATTGAAAGTAGGAGTCGAAAGTCCTACATTTCTAGAAAGGATTCATGGAGATTTATGTGGACCGATAAGTCCACCATGTGTGCAATTTCGATATTTCATGGTTTTGATTGATGCATCGACTCGATGGTCGCATGTTTGTTTATTATCAACTCGCAACCTAGTGTTTGCGAGATTACTTGCCCAAATAATTCGCTTGAGAGCGCAGTTTTCTGATTATCCTATTAAACGAATCCGTCTAGACAATGTTGGTGAATTTTCTTC
>LVCA01018511.1:229471-239657 GCA_004801955.1 Calotropis procera
TTTTATTTGAGTTTTAGCTGTCTATTTCGATTTTGATTTTTGAAGTTCTGTAGTTATCTTTGTCATTTGGATTTCAGAGTGATTCCTGGAATTGCAGAAAGCTTTCCGTGAGAATGGCCTTGTTTCAGAGATTTTCTAGAACTTTCCGTGAGAATCCTTCATTTTCCAAGTTTCTAGTTGTTGTTGCAATCAGGTATGTCTTTCCTTTCCTCACCTTCTTTATTTCGCCTAAAAACTTTCTTGCTCCGTTTCTGAAGGATGTGCGTTTGAGCGCCAATTTTTTACTGGTTAACTTCGATATGAACTCGAATATCTGTTGCTGAGTTGAACTTTCTCATCATTTTTTTTTTTCCATGTTACCTTTTGAAATATCAGCGGTTATCTGTTAAATTAAGTCCTAAATTAAGAAAAAGAAATTTGATAAAGACATAGATTGTGGGGATCCTGAGTTGCTTCTCTTTGGCATTAGCTAATAACGTAGAATATGGATTGGTTAATATGGTTGTCGGATGAAAGGCTGGTTACAATGTAGAATTTCAGATATCTGTGCTGCGTAATTACCGACATAATTGTTGAGAAACCCTATCTGATGACCCCTAGTATGCAGAAAACAAGCAAGATTAAAGCAGCAAGTGAACTCACTGCAACACCAGCTTGCTCAATGCAAATGAAACTAACACGGGATAGAGACTTAGTGGAAAAGCTGAGGCTTATATTTCTTATGATCTTTGCTGTCCGGTACATCATAGTTATACAGAACGTGACATAATAAAAACAACTAACTGACATGTGTTGCAATCTAGCTGAGATAAATATCTATATATGTAATAATATGTGGGGAGATCTGAGCTGTCTAACGGATTGCATCTAGACACTGCTTCTCAGCAATAATTAATTTGGTATTCTCTCATACTCCTTAGCATGGAAAATTATTATTAACTTCCTTCCTTTTGTGAATCCTAAAGTAATCTAAATGTCTGAGATTGCTTGAATACGTCTGTGGTAGAGAGTAAGGCGTTTTATGTAGTTGGAGTTTCGCAAGTATGCATTGTTCACTAATTTGAAGAAACTATGTAGATTAGGCGTAGATCGAAGTTGGATTATATTTATGTCGTTCTAACAAAAGTATCCCGTATGGTTTGTAGTGGAGGAGGAGGGCTCGTTGCATATGCTGAAGCAAAACCATATGATGGCGCAAATCCCATTGTTGCTGTTGAAGCTGAGAACAAGAAAAAGAAGGTTGTGGTACTTGGAACTGGTTGGGCCGGAATGAGCTTTTTGAAAAATCTGAAAGATCCTTCATACAAGGTTGAGGTTATATCACCTCGTAATTACTTTGCATTCACCCCTTTGCTACCAAGTGTTACATGTGGCACTATTGAAGGACGGAGCATTGTGGAACCAATACGCAACATTATTAGAAAGGTGAATTTCAGTAGTTAATGACTTTTAGAGCGTACCATTTTGTTTATAAATTCAATTCTTGTTTCCAAGAGGCTTTTGCTAAAAGCTACTGGTTCTTATTTGAGTCACGAGAATCTGATAGAGGAATAGAGCATTTCATGTTTGCAATCTGTTATGCAAAAAGTACTTTGATTTCTGAAAGCAACTATATTCATGTAATACCATCAATTCTTTTCTGCTGTATGCTGATGTGGGTTTTCAATAAGTCATCAATAATATAATTCTCTATCACCTATTGCAGAAAAAGGTTGACATAACCTATTGTGAAGCCGAATGTATCAGGATTGATGCTCAAAACAAGAAAGTTTACTGCCGATCTAATGGAAACAACAATTTAAATGGCAAAGAAGAATTTGCTGTCGACTTTGACTATCTGGTGATTGCCACTGGCGCTCGTTCTAATACATTCAATATTCCTGGTGTGGAGGAAAATACTATCTTCTTGAAGGTAAAGTGAACTTGTTACTTGCTTTCTATCATTCAGTATCTTAATTTCAATAAGAAGTGGGGTCTTCGATATATCATGTCTGTGCTACACAGCTGTTCTTGACTCTTAGATATGCACAATGTTTTCAGTTTCCATCATCACTTTCAGGAGCTGGCATTACATTCTTTCGACAAGAAGTTTCTAAAGAGTTTTTTTTTAATAAAAAGTGATCCTGCATGTCCTTAAGATGGTTGCTTACTCTGTCATGATAACACTTACCCTTGTAGGAAGTAGAAGATGCCCAAAAGATCCGTAAGACCATTATTGACTGTTTTGAGAAAGCTGCTTTGCCGAATCTTAGTGATGAAGAGAGAAAGAGACTCCTTCATTTTGTCGTAGTTGGGGGTGGCCCAACAGGTGTGGAGTTTGCAGCTCAATTTCATGATTTCTTGAATGAAGATTTAGTGAAGCTGTACCCTAACGTGAAAGATTTGGTGAGGATAACACTTCTTGAGGCTACAGACCACATCTTGAACATGTAATTTCTTTCTTCCCTATATTTTGCTGTTAGATGTTTTAATGACACATCAATTTGCAACTTATTGAGGTGTTGGGAGTCTTATGATTTTGTTTAAGCACCCAAGAAGTGAAATCCTAAGGCTGGAGAGTTCATAAGCAGCAAATCCATCCAATTGAATCACTTCTGTTGATTATATTAATTTTGAAAATACAATATCTTATATACGTTACCAGTTAGAGGAATCTACATTTATTCTATTCTCTAAACTGCTGTTTCAAGTTAACAAGAACTTCTGTTAACATCTTCATTCCTTTAGTTTTATGGTTCATGGTCTTTTTCATATCTCTTAGTATGGTATGTTAGATTCCATGGATGTGTTGAAAGAGAGAATTTTATTCAAAAATGAATTTTCTCTTTATTACTTCCAAAATTGGATCTAGATGTTGTGTTTCTCAGCACTTGACAAGGAAACCATTTTTTTCCCCAAAAAGTAAGTTGCTTTTCATGTTTCACTAGCTTCTTGGGGAATATGAAATGATCCGGAAAAGGACGATTAAGAATTATATGCTCACATAAATCCTGCTTCTGAGCTACTTTGAAGTAAGGTGTCTAAAGCTAGCATTTTCTGTAGATTGATTTATTTCCTGGATCTTCTTGGTGGCAAATTTGCTGTCTCTCTCACTATCTCTGCATTCACATGGATGTTTTACGTTCATGTTTACTGCAACTGTGTTCCTAATGAAATTAGAAATTCTTGATTTTAGGTTTGACAAACGAATCACAGCTTTTGCCGAAGAAAAATTTCAGAGGGATGGCATTAATTTGAAGACAGGGTCCATGGTCGTAAAGGTAACTGATAAAGAAATTTCTATGAAGGAAATTAAAAGTGGGGAAACCTCCTCAATACCTTATGGAATGATTGTGTGGTCAACTGGTATTGGAACTCGCCCTGTCATCACAGATTTTATGAAGCAAATTGGTCAGGTATTCTTCTTATAAGGACGAGTGCTTGAGTTTGGCTTAAGTCCTGATATTTTTATAGATACATGTATCAAGAATCATTAATCTGTGTCCTAATATGTGTTTCTGCTTTCCAGGGTAGCAGACGTGTCTTAGCAACTGATGAATGGCTACGAGTTGAAGGGTCTGACAGTATATATGCACTTGGAGATTGTGCTACAATCAATCAGCGACGAGTCATGGTAATTTTCATTTATCTTTTCTTTCAATAAAGGAACTTCCTTTGCCTCATTGCTCATCTAGTATGAGAAAACTAGTTAAAAATTTTTGATTATTCCATTCTGCAAGTTTTGTTGGGTGCATTCTGTCCTTACGCAGACTGGGAGTCACACTATTTGGGGAGGGAGGTCTTTTATGAAATGATCAAGGACAGATTGGTTAACCTCATTATTTCTAAATCCTCAAGTGGAATTGTGAAGCTAACATCTATGGCTACAAAAGGCATCTATTTTACATCATCATCATGCAAAGATAGAGAGCATTTATAATTTGTTTGAATAATTGAGAGCTGATTTATCATGTTTGTCTTGTACTATCAATGCTTAACTGAAGGACTTGACAAACTTAAGAGTTGGCTACACCTATATTCTTTTCTATGGTTGCTTACCCTCAATGATGAATTCCACCAGGAAGATATAGCTGCTATATTTAGAAAAGCAGATAAAGACAACTCGGGTACGCTGACAGTGACAGAATTTCAAGAAGTCCTCAATGATATTTGTGAGAGATATCCTCAAATGGAGCTTTACTTGAAAAGCAAGCAGATGCATAATCTAGTTGATTTACTGAAAGATTCAAAGGTAAATGATGTAAAAGAATCTATTGAGGTTAGTATTGAAGAATTTAAATCAGCTCTCTCTCAAGTTGATTCGCAGGTGAAGAATCTTCCTGCCACAGCTCAGGTCAGTAATGAGATAAGTTTGATGGTGTACTGTTTTGTTTGAGATTCTCTGGAGATTAGCTACTTATAATAAGTCAACTATCTTTAATCTTATTATTCCAGGTTGCTTCTCAGCAAGGTGTGTATCTGGCTAACTGTTTTAATCGAATGGAGGAGTGTGAAAAAAATCCTGAGGGTCCTCTTCGATTCAGGGGAGAAGGACGCCATCGATTCCGTCCATTCAGGTAATAAATATAGATGCAACATTTAGTAGAATGACTCTTCCAAAATCTACACCATTTCATATTCTTTCTGGCCCCACCAGACCTTCGCCCATCTGTGAGGATGGGAGAATAATTAGTCAAACAGTGAGTTATGGGTGTTTCAGGATGGGTAAACTAGGATAATTTCCTTTTTGGCCTGTGGTGTATAAATGATGAATAGCATTACCAAGGGAGTGGAACCCGACTGGGACAATGATGTGAATTCAAAAATTCTTATCTGAGCAATAGAAAAGAAAATGATCTTTGTTTCAGTAGATGGAAGCTTTAACGAAGAATTTTGTTGCAGTATGATGATTTATAGCAATCTTTTAGTGACCTATCCTATGTACTATGTGCTTGCATGGTTATTTCAGGTACAGGCATCTTGGACAATTTGCTCCATTAGGAGGGGAACAAACAGCTGCCCAGCTTCCGGGAGATTGGGTTTCAATTGGCCACAGCTCTCAGTGGCTTTGGTATTCTGTCTATGCAAGGTCAATTCCTCTTCTTGCTTTCTTTGACAGACATAGTGTTTTGAACTTAGGAAGTATCTGTGATTAATTAACAAAAAAAAGTAATAATGAAAGGAAGTATCTGTAATTGATAAATGCATCTGTGTCATTCAGCAAACAAGTCAGCTGGCGCACAAGGGCTTTGGTGGTGTCAGACTGGATGAGAAGATTCATTTTTGGGAGGGATTCTAGCTGCATTTGAGCAAGTTAGCATTCATGATTGGTCGGATATTACAAGAATTTTGTGTTTTCTTCAACATTGGGTACTTTCTGAGTTTTGCAGTCTTTTTCTCTTAAGAGAGAGCATAGAGTTGATAGAAGGAACATGAGCATTGGTGACCCCTAATTTTTGTAGCAGGGCTGCTTCAAACGTTGAAGGGAACTCACGGCTGTGCTGACTGTTCGTAGGCATAGAATAAAAAAAGAAAGGCAAGGATGTTTCTGCCACCGGGGAAAAAGGCAGAACCACACATTCACGTCATAATTTACATGGGTGGATCTATATAATTACTTTGTGGTCCTAAGTGACTTTTATCTTTCTATACACACAAGCAGCGTGATTATTTACAAAATTATACATTTTTCATTCATAAATTAGTATTTTACACTAAAGAAAGTTTTTTTTTTTTTAAGAAAAAAGGAGTCAAATTCATAGTAGCTTATAGTTTCATCCAATGTTTGAATTGATTAATAATAAATGCATTCTTTACAGCCATTAGTATAACTATATGGCTGATTTTGGATTATTTTTTCATGGATAAATCCCGTGTTACTTTTCTCTATTATTTCAGAATACCTCTTTCATGTATAAACAAATGCTGCTGTTAGCAATGGAGTAATACATAATCTAATTTTATTGACAGTTATGCCTTTTAATAGCCATTATTTTTTAGCTAGTAGTGGTTTTATATTTTTTTTTTTTGTAAAGCTACTGGAATTTGAGGGCAAATATAGAAAATAACTTGGATGATTTTCTAGGGTTGAATGATTGTTATAACTTTGATTAGTATTTTTTTTTTTCCCATTCTTTTAGAGGGATATATGTATTTGATTGAAGGGAAAAGATTGCTGTAGGATAAAAAAAAAAAATTAAAGAATACGAAGAAACACTTTAGAATTAACCCAGTTTTTCTATAAAAGAAGTATTAGATTAACTTAAATTATAGAATTTCTAAATTTTACAAAATTTTGTATACAATTTTTACAATTTTACTCTGAGTTTTTGTCTACATGAAAAATATTTGAAAATAAGATAGACTATTTATTAACTACTCTAGAAATGATGTTTATAGAAGAAAAAAAATAATAAAAATAAAAAAGAAAGAAGAAAAGTAGTTATCAGGGTATTTTTGGACAATAGATGATTGATCAGTTGGGGCGCGGGAGACCGGAGAAGATAGATAATCGAAGTAAAGTATTAGAAGTTCACTATAGTACCCTCAAAACAGAACACGCTTTGGTTCATGTGTTGGCATAAAGCATAATTACAGATCATTCCGCATCAATTCTCCAGCAGTTACCATCCATTCTCGACGAACTCGATCGATTTCTCAACTGCTACCATGGAGGCAAACCAGCAGACGAACGAGATGACGTTCCCCAGTGCCTCTGAGCCAAAAGAAAGCAAGAACGATACCGGAGATAGGAGCAACGTAAGTAAATCAATAGTGATACACGCTGATACTGATCACGAAGGCAGTAGTAACGCTAATGTCATGAGACTTGTTCCAATTGAGGTTGATTCCTCTCCCAGTCACAGTCACAGTCACAGTCACAGTCACGGTGCTGCTGCATTTTCTTCCATCAAAGTGAGGCCTCCCCCACCGTTTCTTTTGAAGGTTTATGACATGGTGCAGGATCCAGAAACAGATTCCATCATCTCATGGAACAAAGACGGTACCAGCTTCATTGTAGCAGATCAACACAGATTTGCGGCAGAAGTTCTGAAGAGGTACTTCAGGCATAACAATTTCTCAACCTTCGTTTGCCAACTCAACACATACGTGAGTTTCCATTAATTTTCCGCCTGGGATTTATATGTGTTTATTCTCCACATGTTTAATGTTTTCATTTTTCAGCCCAATTTCAACAAAATATTTGTTTCCATATTATTGTCCATTTAGGTGCTTATTGCCTGTCTGAAGCCACTAGAATTAACTCTCAATTGTTTTTCATGTATTGATACTTGATGATCCTGCTTCTAACATTATGCTACATCCTTTTTTTTTTTTTTTTACTTTTTTTTTAAAGTAAGAGTTTTGCTGCCGTTTGTTCTGTATTTGAGATTATCGCAGATTGACATTTTCGTTGATATTAACATGGGGGTTCTGCTAATAGATTTCTCATTAAGATAGATTTCTGATGCCAGTTGTTCTGGAGTTGAGATTATTGACATTCACGTTTCCGTTGATATTAACATGTGGGTTTTGCTCTTTAAAAATGCTCCAGTGCTTTAAGAAGATCAGTTGGGATAGATTGGAATTCCAGAATGAATGGTTTCGAAGAGGCAAGAAGCGTTGGTTGAAAAATATCAAGAGAAGACATCAAAATCCCTATAGCTTCCAGCAAACAGCTTATCCAACGGTAGATTTGGATGTGTCTGAACTAAGAAAGGAATTCGTAGATACGAGGAATGAACATGATGCTTTGGTTGTAGAATTCAAAGAGCTAAAAGCGTGGCATGAAAGTGCAAAGGAACAAATTGCAGAGTTGAAACAGCAAGTTCAATGTAGTTCATCCAAAAGAAAGAAAATGGTGAGTTTCATGGCACAGATGGTTTGGATGCTGAAAAAGGGACTGCATGGCTCTGAATGTGAAAAGAAACTTAAACTGGGAGGGCCAAGAAGCGAGACCTTGATGGAAATTGAGAATGCTGGGGAAACATCTAACAAGAGTATTCTCGAGAGATATCTCCAAAATGCTCAATCAGAGGAGGTGTTCTTAACAGTTGATTCTGGCATGCTAAATGAGAAAGATGGCAATAATACAGTTTACGAAGTAACAATCCAGGATTTTAGTAGTACAGAATTTGAATTGTTGGAAAAGCGGTTAATGGAGGACATTAATTTTGGCGACAACTTGCCGAAGGAAGAAGTAGCTAAGCTTCAATCAGGCATGGTGATAGAATGGGAGGACTTGATTGAAGGTCCAGCAGATTGGAGAGAGTACACAAAAGAAATAATTGGAAAAGCAAAGAATCTCAAGTCCGACCCTTGACTTTAATGGTGAAAAACTAGCCCAACTCTTGGTGTTATTCTTTTCCTTTCCAAGAAAATAAAAAACGCACTGTATCTGCTTTCATTGACATACCTTTTTGCTTTTGGAAATTCTTTGCAGGGAAAAGCCTTCTGATAATTTTGCTTTGTCACCTGCTTAGAATCAGACTTCAGAAACAACGTGATCGTGATCTTTTCTTCTGAAATATCATGATGCATGTTCATGATCTTTTTACGTTTTCTTTTTCTCTTTATCTGAAATTTGGCTAAGACGTGCAGCCTTAGATTGATTACTTGTTATCCTTGACCGTGGTAGTATGTCTCTTAAGTTTTAGGTATTAGGTGAACTATATTTATGTCTTAACCAGATCCTCTCAGTATTTGTGGTTTTTTTAACAGTTTCCAGGTCTTACTGAATAATAGCGTCCTTCATTTTCAAGAGATCTGATTTCTCACATAAAAATGAGTTCAAACCTTGTTTTCATTCCCCATATTGTACTACTGTTACCAAACTTGCACGTAATGGAGTTATGTTTATTCATGCCTAGGGAGAGAAGAAAAATAACTCTATTAGGTATGATCAATCCTTTCACGAGCCTGGTTCCATCCTAACTAATTGAAGCTAGTTCATCCTTCAACCATGTATGCATTTTAATATTAAGTGACATAAAGTGTAATGTACATGGGTAAAATATAGTAGATTTCATCAATATTCTCTTGTTACTAGTTGAAAGTTCTGTAAGAGTACTGATGCATTATAAATGGCTTGGGAAAGCTAAAAACCGTAGACAAGAAAGGCCAGGGAATGAAAAGTACATGCACTACTGCATCAGATATGGTTGCTTTTGTTGGAATTGATGCAACAGAGTTGTGGCAACTTTTCTTTTTTCTTGTAGAGTGCAGCAGGGACAACAGGGGAATGTTACTGCATGCATGTATGTACCCCTTCTTCTTCACCCAATTTACTTAGACTTTGGTTTAAAAGATCAGGTCATTATCTTGTTAAGATCAGACGACGGTGAATGGGATTTGACTATACCGAAAAATATATGTGCAAGTAGAGGAATATATTCTTGACATGCAGATTATAAGAAAGGTTTGGAGTTTATTCTTCTGAGCTCACACGCTTTTCATATTGTAAATTACTCTTACAGGTAGTATGTAAATCAATGGTCTTGATTCCGTAAGCCCTCCTCTCCCAACAGAAAAGAGAAAAAGAAAAGCTGTTTCACTGCAAATACATTTAATATGTTTGCACAATGTACAGTCTTTTCTCTTTTTTGGAGTAATTGCCCTATGTACAGTCATTACATGCAAGGTTATGGTTCTTAATTAGTGCCTCGAACATCCCTGAACACGATTACTTTCTTGTCATGCTTTAATAATAATAATAATGGATTGTAGAATAACCGAACTTGTACAACAACTACAAACAGAAGGATGCGAATTAATTGTTGGCGCAGGTAGTGATAGCAGTACTCTTCCTCCATGCTCATTTTCCTTCAAGCAGACTCCGGAGATACCGCAATCTGTGAACGGAGTGCGCAGCGGTTGTCGTCCGCCTCCCTTCTTGACCAAGACCTTAATAATGGTAGAGGATCCAGAGACAAATTGCATAATTTCATGGAATCCTTCTGGTACAAGCTTTATTATTTGGGATCATCTCAGATTTGCCAAGGAGCTTCTACCAAAATATTTCAAGCACAGCAACTTCTCGAGCTTTATTTACCAGCTAAATAACTATGTAGGTTTTTTAGTTACATTTGTAATCCAACTGGCTGGGTTGCAGGTTTGGTTTTAGTTAGATGTCTCTTCATTCATCACTTAAAAGCTTTCTGCTTTGAGCCCATGCAATACGTAGTTATAGAATTCCTGATTTTTTTTT
>LVCA01018536.1:32157-42629 GCA_004801955.1 Calotropis procera
CTACTACATTAAATTTTTATTTAATGTAATAGCTTCGGTTAAGAAGTTAGATTTTACCGATTTATAGTAAATGAAGAACATATCTTTCATATGTTTAATGCAGGCAAGAGCTATAATAATGCTGGCAAGTGCAGAAATGGAAGATAGCTCTTCTGAACCAACTTCACCATTGCTTCAATCTCATCAGCTTTGCAGTCCGACTGGTCTCTCCATGAAGAGATCTTTACAAAGATTCCTACAAAAGAGAAAGAACAGAGTTCAAGCTGCGTCCCCTTACCATCACTAGCTAGCTAGAAGAGAACAAAAGAGGCTTTTTTAATATGGTGGTCGCAATGGGCACTTTTATCATTAATATTTTTCCTTTTGGTGGTGTGGCTGCCATTAGATTTGTAAATTAATTATCGGCTGGATTTTGTAACCCATTTTTTTTTTCTTTTTATGGAAAAAAATATATACGGACTTCCTAGTTTATTTATTTCAATTTTCTTTCTTTTTTTTTTTTCATTCTCCAAGTCTCAATTACTATTATTTTGTTTATTTATATGATCCAATAAAATATTTGAGTTGTATTATTTTTTTGTGTAATACTTTCTCTTGATTCAAATTTGTAAAGTTTCAATAATTTGATAACGCGAAAATATATCATGTTTTTAGGGTTAAATTGTATTTAATATGAGTTGATTTTGGATGAATTTGAGTTTAATTAATTGAAAAATGACACTGATTTATATTATTTTGGTTTTAAGAGTTTTAGGGATGAAATTGCATGCAAGAATAAACGAAATTAGGGGATCAAATGCAAATTTCAGAGAGTCGACACGACCGTGTTAAGATTCACAAGGTCATGTGGGCGTGTCCATGACACACACAGCTATGTCCAAGACCCACACGACCATGTCGCCCTAGAAATCTCTTCAACACAACCCTGTCACCTTCTACACGGCTGTGTCACACTCTAAAGGTGCAATTCTAGGCTTTTATCAGTCCCAATTCATCCCTAACACATTCTTATAAATAGCGACTTTCACCATTCAAGAGCGCAAAATTCATAAAATCAAGTAGAAATTAAGTATTTATCTTATATCTCTTGTATTTTCTCTACAAGATTTTAGAAAGTTTTTCTTCTTTTTTTTTCTTTTTTTTTTCTCTTGTTTTTGTAGTATTTGAGCCTCAAATTATAAGGGAGAGTACTATAAAATAGATGAGAGATAGAGCAACTGAAGTTATTTGAAGATTGAGAAGAAGCATTCATTGGGAGGATTTTGAAGATCTGGAGAGCAATCATAGAAGACATGAACATCAATATTACAAAATCTCTCCTTCCTTTGCTTCTTATTTATTATTTTTTGAATGCGATTATCTGATTGAATTCTGTCACTTATAAATTTTTGTCTTTTAAATAAAAAAATTAGGGTTTTATTTGTAAACATTTTTGGGAAGAATACTGATTTGGATTTTCATTAAGAACTACATTTTATTTTATGCTTTCAATTTTAATTGCTTGTTGAATTATGTTATGATCTTATCTTTTCTACTAATTGAGCCATTGACAATTTATTGTTTACGTCGGACCTTGGATAGATGATAAATTACCTTATTAGAATTAATAACATGATTGACCTTGATATGTTTAATGTTCAATAATCTTGAATTTGCTTTTCTATATTTAGGGTAAATTGTTAAATTAACAACTTAATAATTGATCTGAAAATATTAGGGTTACTTGCGACGAACTTTATTGAGGTAACTAATTTGGGTAATTCAAATATAGTAGTAAAACAATTGCAATTCATAATTGCCTTAGATCCATTTTAAAATTGTAATCTTCAAATATTGGTTCTTTTATGAAATTTCTATTTCTATTATTTGTTCTTTTAAATTTTGGAATTAATTCTTTTATAAAGTGAATGTTGTTAAAACTCATGATCCCAAAATACTCGTGATCGTGGTCAAAGAAATGATCATAGATATGGTCGTGATAAATTTGACTCTTATAATTGCAACTATCAAAATAATGATTTCAAGTACCAAAAATATTGATGATCACCCCAAGTGGACAAAAATAACGAGAAATAAAAATATAAGTTCCAAAAAATTATGAAGACAAATATTATCGTTGTTGGCATGATACGTCATTGGTCTCATAACTGTTATACGATAAAATATCTTATTGACCTATATCAAGCACTTGTTTAAAAAAAATGAAAAAATTTCGAAGTGAACATCTTGAGATTTAACTCATGAAGAAGATTGATATATATGAGCATTAATTAAATAAATGGTATATTTGGAATTATAACTTTAAACTTGTTTGATATTAAAATAGTTTATCATTGTTTATCAAAATAAAGTTTGAATTATAGTAGGACTTGAACTAGCACACTATTATAAATACGGACTTCTATCATTATTATGAGAGTTCGTAAATTTGCTTATTATTTTTTAGTTACAGAATGTTTCCTTGGAAAGATATAGGGTTGACTTGATCAGATAACATCAAAGATGATAACAATGTTCGATGTTCTTGACAATGTTGAAGTTGACAATAATTCCCTTAATGTAGCTGACTTTTATGAACATCTAAAAGAAAATATTAATCATTTGATCAGGATAGATATGTTCAAAATGATTAGAATATTATATAATATATTATTTTAATATTTTAATATATTTATGCAATATAATATCTTTTGTTATTTAATATTTTTGCATTATAAATTTAATATTTCTGAATTTTGTATTTTATCTTATCTTATTAATTATATTTTAATATTTTAGTTTGAAAATATTTTATGAATGTCATATAGCTATTGTTCTATTCTTTAAGTTGTAAAATGATATGGAAGGTATGTCTAATTGACAGTGAAATTATGCACATTATACTTAAATATGAGAAATATTTTTCTCATTTGAATAAGGAAGAAATAAATGTTACAACAATATATGGTATTGTAAAACTTATTGAAGGTTGTAGTTGAGCTAATATAATATTTTCGAGAGGAACTATGATTAGTATTGATAACATACTATTTTCCTCCAAGTGTCAAAGAAATTTATTGAGTTTTAAAGATATTTGACATAATATATATTATGTTGAGGCTATGAAGGATGATGGTTGTAAAGATTTGGACATCACTAAAATAACCTTTGGTTATAGGTTTTGTTGAAAAGACTACAATCTCTTTCATTTGGCCTACATTGCACTAAAATTAATATTATTGAGACATAAAATTTAACATAATTGTTTGGGTCATCCGAAATTAATTATAATTCGAAAGAAAATTGAGACACATGATCATTCTAATTTTGTTTCCATAATAGATTCTTAGCATGTTTTTTAACCATAACTCACAACTTAGTGTTTTTGACATTGCTTATTCAAATAATAGAGCAATTTTCTTCGTCTAGACAATGTTGGTTAATTTTCTTCCCAATGCATTTAATTTTTATTGTATGTCAATAGAAATAATTGTTGAACATAAATAAAATATTCTAGCTGAATCATATATCAAAGGTTAAATTAATTGTTAGACTATTATTAATGAAAACAAATCTAATGTCATTTTGCATTTTGGAATACTTACGTGTAAGGGTTGATAAGTTAGAATTCACGATTGTCTTCAAACCAACAAAGATTAATCAAAATTAAAACCAATAAGCAATATAAGGTTCATTGGATCACCTCTATATAAAACTTAAATTACGATTGTCGTCAAACCAACAAAGATTAATCAAAAATTAAAATCAATAAGCAATACAATGTTTATCGGATCACCTCCGTATAAAATCTAAATCGTAACCAATTAATAAAAAATCAACTGAGAGTTTGTGTATACGAAATTCATTTGAATTCTGAAAGCAATTTATGCCAACACTAAAAAGCTACTTCTATTTCACTATCCATCTGAGTTCTGAAAGAATAAAATCATAACTTGGATGCAATAGTAACAGGGGAATCCCATGTTATTGTAATATGATTGCGAGTGATTTCCTTAACTGAGCGGCAGCCACTAAGTGCCATGGTTAGCTCAAACTCGTCGTGAAGCATCTGAAGTACTTCTTGACTCCAGTCTCACCATCAACAGCCAATGAAAATAATACGAGCCTTCCAACCTATCACCAGAGAAAAATATGGCAAGTTCAGAGAAATGAAAAACACATTGTATGTAAGAGTACTCTGCGCCTCCTGTGTTATTGTTCAATCATGTCTGGCTAAAATTAACTCAAATCAGGGTTTTGATCAGAATTCTCGATTAGTTTCTTATCATAATAAGTAAGGGAACTTTTTTTAAAAAGAAAAAAGAAAAAAAACACAAGGGAACATGGAAGCAACCATGTTCAAACCAAGATTTACAATATTTTCTTCACTCTGATCTTCAAAGGAAGAAAAAGGATTCTTTTATAGCTAAGGATGCTTGGACGCGATTAAGCACCATGCGCATGTGGAGCGTGGTGGGCTGGGCAGAACTTAAGTAAAAGTATCTTAACCAATACTATCAGCTAGAACTTTTGGCAAAGTTGGTATTAGAACCCAGCTTAAGTCTATGCTGCCTTGTAAGACTTTGGGTTCGACTCCTGCAGAAGGATGCTTGGACGCGATTAGACGCCACACACATGTGGAGTGTGGTGGGAATTTAACTAACTCAGATCAAGGTTTTGATTAGAATTCTCCATTAGTTTCTTATCATAATATGTAGGGAAAGGGAATTTAAAAAATAAAAAAAAGATAAGAAAAACACAAGGGAACATGGAAGCAACCATGTTCAAACCAAGATTTACAATGTTTTCGTCACTTTGATCTTTAAAGGAAGAAAAGGATTCTGTTGTAGCCAAGAATCCGGATTCCAACCAAACATTACAATATAATTTTGGGACAGGGGGAATCTTGATAGTACAATAATTGTAAACATTGTAATGTTTACAAATACTCCAGATGCGCCAAGAGCCAATGCTTTGAACACATCTGTACCACGTCGAATTCCACCATCTAGGAAAACAGGAAGTCTACCTTGTGCAGCCTTGACGACCTATATGTTTTCCACCAAGTGAAATGGATCCGAAGATGTATCTTTCAGAAACTATGGAGTATATGAAATTTAAATTGAAAATAGTGGTTCAGCTCTCATGTAAAAGCTTAAGAACACAGGAAAAGACTGCGGAAATTCAGAGCACTAAGAGAGAACGGTGAGAGTTGAGCAGTTAGCAATTCCACAAGATAGGTAGTAAATTACCTCTTCCAGAGCCATGATAGTTGTAGGCACATAGTCAAGCTGCCGAGCTCCGTGATTTGACACAATGATTCCAGCAGCTCCAACTTCTACAGAAAGCCTTGCTGTGATAAGGAAAGAAAGAAAAGATAAGTGAAAAAATAGAGACACAATATCAATCAGAAAAAAACAAAAAAAGAATCCATTTTGACTCTGCTCTTACCATTCTCAGCAGTTAATACACCCTTCACCAGAATTAGCAATTTAGTTATTGTTTGGAGCCACTTCACATCCTATATAAACTCAAAATAAAAAATGTTAGAAAAAGTGAACAAAAAGAGTAATAAGAAGTGAAAAGGACAGAGACACTTCCCAACCAGAAAGCAAAGTTCCCACTGATGGTATACTTAGTGTAAGCGAGCTCTAAGATCACATCTTTGGAATAAAATCCAGTTAGAAAAGGAAATCCAATTAGAGATAAGCTGCCTATGAGCATCATGGCATAGGTAAAAGGGAACGAGGAGGCAAGCCCCCCCATCTTCCGCATATCTTGCTCATCCGACATGGCATGAATCACCGAACCTGCACTCAGGAATAGTAATGCTTTGAAAAAGGCGTGATTCATTAAGTGAAAGACGCTAACCGAATAGTTAGAGATGCCGCAAGCAAAGATCATATAGCCTAATTGACTGCAAGTTGAATAAGCCCTTATGAAATTGAATAAAGATGGACCAAGCTACTTATGAATGTAACCACAATCAACATCACTATGATCGGGCTATCGAACACAGGGTCAGAAGTGAATTATGAGTAGAACCAAATCGAGCGAGCTCCCCTTGCATGCAATGATGTGGTGGTGAACCTCTCATTCAAATTCAGTGCTCTCCGAACCGTGCGGGAAGGTTTCCCATCACACGGCTCACCAACTTGATCTTCCGCGGGAAGGGAACCGTATGTCCAAACAGGCCTGGAAAAAAAAGGTAAGGTCTCGCCACTTCACATCCTATATAAACTCAAAATCAAAGGCTTTAAATTATTGTTCCTGCTGATTCATTACCAAGATCAAGATTTAGCAGTTACCCTCCAGTTAAGAGACCAATCTATTTGGCCAGCAACATATGAGGCAAGTCCAGAATCATCTGTCTGCATGTCAGCCATAAAGCATGTCATCAGCAACATACTAATGTCAGAACCAGTATGAGTGAGTTTCTGAAGAATGCACCCTCTCTATCTTGTGAAGATCCATGCCCTTGAAATTCTTCAAAGTCAAATGTGGTGGTAAAGCAAATCTGTAACACCATAAATCCCCCAAAATAAATGAAATAATAAATGTCCTGTAGGGTGCACAATGACTAAGTTCCAAAAGTAACAATAAAAGAATCAAAATACTAAGGCCAGTGGGCAATGTAATTCAACAGCATATACAAGAAAGAGAGAGAAAATTAATTCTCTTCCTCCAACCTGTTCTTAATATCATCTTCTCTACGTCCAAGAATAGTAGTATCTACAGTAAGGACAATAGCCTTAAAGCCGCTATTTCTGCTCGTTTTACAAGCTGTGCAACAACATTTCGGTCTTTGAACACCTAATTCAGAGAGGGTAAAATAAATAAACAAATAAAAAGAGAGATTTATTTTGATAAAGAAATTCATTTACAGAAAGCTCTAAGTTATGATGTTTTATGACAGTTCAACATGGCAGTTTTTGAAGCATGCAATAGTTACCCGGACAGTTGAAGATAGAAAAGAAAATTGCAGAAAACATTTTGTTCTAGTATACAAGGTACATTATGCCAGAGATCTACTGGATTAAATGGTGAAAATATTGGCTACATGACACATTATTGAAAAAATCAACATCATTCCAGAAAAATAAAACTAACCAAAAAATAAAACAAAAAATTGAACTTAGTATTTTCATCAACTAATATTTAAGTCTCTGAATCAGTATCGGAATTCCAACTATATTTGAGTAAATTATTGAGTAGTCATTCTTCATAATATTAAAAAAAAAAGGAAAATAGTAAGCTTTAGCAAGTTAACACTTAAAGCATGTCCAGTGTTGGACTAAAGTTGGCAATGTATTTTGAAGATAGTTCACATGATTTGGTGGAGGAAAAAGATCATTCCCGCTATATTTTGCCATTTTTGCATCACCACTATTCTCTGTCTATGATAACTTCCATAACTCCATTACTCACTAATCTAGCTATATATAACTCTGGAAAGAGTGAATATTTGTCTGAGAAAACTTTATAGAGTGATTTTTTATCAGTGAGTTTGTGAGTCATGAAGCTTTATTTTCTGTAATCATCTCCACATAGTGAAATTATCTTTTCTTGCTTTGCATGTCGATACGGACCTTAAGCTGAACCAACTTACATACTTATCCCTTTGTATTTTCCATTTCTATAATTTTCTCTATTTCATCAAATATACTCCAACTGAATATGCCGGTTTTACACGTTAGGATTCTGCAATTCCAGACAGTTGTGGAATATAAGAGAAAATCTTTTGGTCCTTTGAATAACTCAGTGACATGGATAACATAGAGGTATTTTGTGACAGATATGTTTGTACTTAATATAAGTACTTTTAAATTAATGATCATGATGCACATAGGAGGGGCTTATAATTTTGAGACTCCTAAGCATGAAAGAATTAGTACAAAATTTAAAAACTCACATAGAGCTGGAAGAAACGAATTCCAGGTCCTGTAGAAACGACCTCTTCAACACTGGAAGTACCCCATGAGGAGAGCGTCTAAAATATAGCCAACCATGCATTAACTCCACGTTATTATAGAGATTAGTTATTCCACTGCAGCTGAATTAACTTAGAACTGGATGGGAGCACAAAAGGCAGTGAAGGAAGTTCATAATAGATCAAGAATAATGTATTACAGATGGGGTAAAGGTAGATAATTATTATCACCATGATTGTCCTAGCTGCAGATGCCGCTCTTGCTGTTGCATATTTTCCTGTATCCAGTAACTCCAGTTTTAGATGTAAAGGAAATTTTTTATAAGGGCCAACATAAATTTAGATAACATATAATTATCTGCAAGTTTTGATTACTCATGGACTAGAAAAGTCAACAACCGGTTAACTTGAATGAAAGATAAAGAATAATATTAAGAATTTAATTTTAAAAAAGAAAGAAAAATATGTTTTGAATCATTTGGGGACCAATATACAAATTGAATGTTCTAACCCTTTGAGAAATCTTAGAGTCTCAGCTTGACAAAGCAACTGATTAGGTGAAAAAACATCAGTAACTTGAATGTCAGAGTTCCATCCATTCATATTATATATATTTGTATCCTGTGAATTGAGATAATGAACAGCTGATTGCAAATAAGGCTATCTGTTAATACAATTAGTATCCTATTCAAGGCTGTACCAGGGAAGCTGAAAATCTTTGAAAGAGAAGTTCCATGTCTTGAATATCAGTGACAAGATTAAAAACTGCAGTGAATATAATTTCTCGTGAATTCATTTAAGTTTTAAAAAAGTACTGTTTTCAAGTTAAATGCAATACAAAATTCACGTATTTATGTATGAGTTATATGTTTTCAAATTTTAAAACATTATAATCCTTACTAACAATCAAGACAAATTATTACTGACAGGATGGGGCTTGTCCCTAGGAAAAGTTGAACTACATTCTCAGGTAGCTAAAGTGTTTTTCCTTGTTACATGGGGCTGAGTGTAGAATAGATTCAGAATTTTACTGGTTGCAAGAGCAGAATCCATATTTTCAGGGCTATGCAAGGGAAGAGAATGCTAAACTGGTTTCAGCAAATAGTCTCTGATTATCTAGTACTCAATGACTAGGATTTTTATGAGAAATTTCAAATCTCATTCAAGGAATGTGTCAATTTGATGGTAACGGTAACCTTCTGCATTATCAACTGTGTGGAAGTGACTATTTCTGTTACTTTTACTAAGCTAACCTAATAGTAATTTACCTCTACTAGGACCACTTATACGAATAACAAGTTGAAGGGCATATTCCTAATTTACCTTCAGGATGAGCCATTTTCTGCATGGCTGTAGGAGCAACCATGATTGGCATAGAATGTTTGAAGCCCAAGACACTAGTAGTAGTGTCAATGCTGCTTACATCAACAAGTATTCGAGGACGGAATCTAGAATGTGAACAATAAAATGTTTTCAGAATGTACAGTTAGATCAAGTTTCGGACCACAGAGAAAGGGCAAGGAGAAAAAGACGAGAAGGCGAGGGCAAAAAGAATGTAACGAAAAAGAGGTTATATTACTTGTTTTTACATTCCAATCCTACCAAAGATAGTGTCATTAAAGTTAAAAAGTGGGAGAGACTCCACAATGAGAGTACAGATAAACATGAATAACACAAGATCCTGGAAAAAGCATTTTGGTTTTCTCGGAGTGTCCATTGCTCCTCCACACCAGATGCATAATAATCATACACCATTTTAGGTAGTTTCTCTTTGGCAAGTGCCTCACACTCCATAACATTGGTAATCTCCATTTCCTAGTATTCCTACAGAAAATTAGCCAGAATGCCTTCAAATTCTGTCAGCAGAAGTCAAGTAGACTTGAATTATAAGAAATAATGAAAGGACATGACATTCCCAGATAAAAATGTTTGTCACGTATCTTTAGTTTATCTTCTCATTAAAAAAAACATCATGAACTAATTAGCCATATTTTTTTTTTGTTAACTTGAAGCAATACACTCATGCTTATGTTTCCATTCCACACACAAAGAATAGAGATCCTTTCTTTTATTATCAAATCCAATTCAGTTTGGTTTATTTTAGCAAAAACAGAAAGCAATTGCCTTTTAGCCATACATGCTAAAAGTCTTAACAGAAATAAACTGTGAAAAGAATATTCTTTTTTTTTTTTTCATAAGGATCCATTATCCAAACCTACACGGGTCGATTAATTCAAATTCGAAGCGGTTCGAAACAGTCCAAAAATTACGACTTTAAACTCCACCTAATCGCCGTTGTCGAGATTCAACTGAGAAAAAAATATTGAAATAAATAAAATAGAAGCAGAAAATTTGCACAAACAAAAGCACAATTTACATGGCTATTCTGCGGTGATCCCAATCAAAGCTCAACATGGCAGATCATAAAACGAGGGTTTACATATGTTAACCATCAAATTAAGTAATACCTAGGTAAAAACACCAAAGATAATTAAATTAACCAATATTGTAACAAGAAAGAAAAGGAAAACGCACTTTGTTTGTTGTTGTTGTTTTTTTTTTT
>LVCA01018540.1:63929-74112 GCA_004801955.1 Calotropis procera
TAATTGTTGGGTTTTCTTTTTGGCAATCAGAATTTTGAAAATGGTAAATGCTGAGGGAATTTAAAGAGTTGATAGTTTGGGTATTTGGGGAAAACCAGATTTTTCAGGAAAATGTTTATGGAAGACTCTAAAGTTCAGTTTCACTACAACATTTTAACGTTCCCCTAAAGTCTTGTCTTAAAAAGGAACTCTTGTAGTTATTAGTTAATACATCTCTCAAACTACCGGAAAAAAAGAAAAAGAAAGCTTTGTGATTACTTATGGCAGTATTCTAAATTGCTCCATCTGGTGTTTCTATTATGATTAACTTACAAAATGGTGGTTTTCTAACAATATCAAGTCGACTTTGAAAAGGGCTTGTTTGACAGGAATTTCTTATTGGCATGAGTTCGAATGCAAGTGTTTGCTGGTTATAAGTTTAGTAATGTTACAATATTTGACTGCCGTACTTAAGGGGAGTAGAGGATGTTGAGTTGTGGACTTCCTTGTTTGTCCTTTGGTTTCAAAGTTGGTACTTTTGGTGGAAAATACAGTGAAAAAGTGGATTTCTGTGGAAATATTTTAGTTGTTTAAATGTACTCTGCACCAGTGGAAATGATATTTAGAGTCTCAGGGCATAACCAAATCTTTTTCCATTTTTGTTGCTCATCCCCAATAAGAGCTGGAGCCAAGATGCAGCAAACCATAGATATCTAGCAGTTTGGTGGTGATGGTTGGTCATGTCCACCCATAATGCCTTTCATATGGCTGATATACAAATGATATTTTATCTTCCTAAGATCTCTGATTTGGGAAGAATAGAGTAGTCTTAGACCATACAAGTTGGACTTTTCTGTGAGGAGATCCTTGTTCTAATATTCATATAATGCATGTGAAACACATATACTTCTTTCAATCTCCTCTAACAATGTGTTAATGCTTTTGACTTTTGAACAACAGTGAAGGAGATATTCTGTAGTGAGAAAAATTCACTTGTTAAAGTCTGATATGTGTTTTGTATAGGACA
This sequence comes from Calotropis procera, assembly GCA_004801955.1. Lineage (NCBI taxonomy): Eukaryota > Viridiplantae > Streptophyta > Magnoliopsida > Gentianales > Apocynaceae > Calotropis > Calotropis procera. The sequence continues at coordinate 64,936 of LVCA01018540.1, forward strand.
TAGTCACAGGATGACTCACAGGAAAACTCTCTTTCCTTTGTTAGAGTTCTTTTCCCTTTTTGGCCCTATGGCTACTTTTAGAAAAACTTGCCCCTTGACAAGCTTCCTATCAAAGATTTTAGGAAAATACTGGCTATGTTTTGTTTCTATAATATTCCAATGAATATTTTAATTTTTTAAAAAGATTACTAAAACTGATGGTCTTTTAATTAAGATAACTATTGCAAAGGTAAGATAACTACTGGAAAAAAAAAAAAAACCTGAAATTTTAGACTTCTAATTAATTACTATTATCCAGATAACTAGAGATAAACTCCCTAACCTGCCATAATCAATTTCTAAATAATCTCCTTGTATATTTCGTATCATTACTCCCTTCATGGTCAGAAAGCTCCGAGAGTAAACTTCATCACAATTGAAGCAAAGCCCTTTTGCACTTTGTTCTTCCATCACTGCCTTGGTTAATTTCTTGAAAAAAAGGCGTTTTTGTGCTCCTGGTATTGGATGCTGCCCCGGATTTTGTTGTCCCTTCAATCACTATTCTTGGGCTGCTCCAAGTAGGTGCTGCATTGCGAGTTCCCCGTGAAACAGCCTGGCTATCTATGCTTCTTTCCATAACTGCGGGCTAAATTCATAGTAGCTCCTAGGCTATTGGGTTGCTACAATTCGACATCCAACTGCAGCCCCTCTACCAGACCAGCAGAGAATAGGCTGATCTGTTGCTTGGCTGTGAGCTTTGTGGTTTCGGAGTAGTAAAGACTGAATTCTTTTTGATAATTTTTCTACATTTCCATCTGCGTTAAGTTGGCCAATCTCCTAGGGGGTTTGAGATTCGTAGAAGGACCAAACCTTAGGTGGCACTGGTCTGCAAATGTCTGCCAATCTATATCTGCTATCTCTTGCTTCACCTTGTAAAACCACAATTGTGCCTCCTTATTGAGATGGAATGCTTCCAGCCCCATCTCCTCTTTAGGTGTTTGTTGATTTTCAAAAAATTGCTCACACTTATAGATCCAAATCAAGGGATCATTAATACCATTATATGAAGGAATTCTAGTTTAGAATACCAGGGAACAATACTTCCTCTAGCTTGTGCAACACCTCTTTCCTCCCTTTGAACCATGTGGGTGCTGCTACTATTGCCCACCTACTTGTCCTTTTCATGCCCTTTCAGCTCTAGCATGATCTCTTTCGAGCTGAGAGTTCATCACCTCCTGGTGCTGCTGGAAGGACTTTTTAGTGGACGGTTGGCGGTCCTCCATCTTAGACAGCCTTTATTAGATGTTTCTCATGAACACATCCATTCGGGCTAGACAAGTTTGATGAGTCATCCATGATGTTTGACTTTGATGCGAAATTGATATGTGCTTTTGTGTTGGACCTAGTCTTGGGACGATTTACAAGAAAATCCTTTTCCCTTTGTTAGAGTTCTTTCCCCTTTTCGGCCCTATGGTTCCTTTAAGAAAAGCTCGTTCCTTGACAAGCTTTCTGTTAAAGAGTTTAGGAAAATACTGGCTATCTTTTATTTATGTAATACCCCTTTAATTACGTTGAATACATGAGTTTTTTTTTTTTTTTTTTAATAAAAAGGACTCCTAATACTAATGGTTTTTAATTAAGATAACTACTGAATCGACTCCTAAAAAGTATAGACTTGTAATTAATTTCTATTATCTAGATAACTACGAATGAACTCCTTAACCAATTGCCATCATCAATCCCTAAATAATTTCCTTGTATATTTCGTACCAGAATCACATACAAGGATGTAACATTGACAATAAAGCATATGTCTTCTGTCTGTTAGGGTAGTTATAATTCACGTCAAGAGTTTGTTATATCTTGTTTGTAACTTAAATTTCGCAAGTGTATGCCTAACTAGATAAAGACATGAAGATGCTGGTATTACCAACTGTTCTGAGATTAAGCATATTACCTTATAATGTTACTCTTGAATTAATAAAGATTAATGCTCATATTAATATATTGATAGGAAGATGTACATTTTCCTTAAGATTTACTTGTTGAATGCGTGCAATATTGGTCCTATACTTTTTATTTTTATACAAAGATAAGATTTGGAAATAAAGATGCCTTTTTCGTTGATAAAAGATGTATTAGGTGATAAGCCGTTAGTTATATATTTTATTTCTAAAAAAGAATACGGAATTAGTGATACATTTCCCTCTTTACTCCTTAGCACGCAAAACTAATAAAAATATTTTTATTAGCTAACTTGATCTGATGGATTTAGAGTTTAGCATTGGAAAACGGAATTACTTCAACAAATAATGATTGCTTATGTATTATGTTTTGATTGTTGGCTCTGTTGTTATCTAGAGTTAAATGATTGTGCTGCAAATGTTTATCCTATGATAATTACCATTTAACGTCCAATCCCACACTGTAACTTACATATGCCATGGCATATAAGGATGATTTTGGATATTTATTGTCAACTCAAGATATGCTTTTAGTACACGAGGAGAGAGCGAAGTTGTTGACTGTGGGTATCTTTAGGTCTATAGTTGCATTATGCGTTTATGAGATTGGGTAACTATCTTGAACTTTGGGAGCTAAGCGCTATGCCATGGATAGTAGGACAACCTCTAGAGTCTCAAATGTCTACTTGTTGATTTGACTTTTGGCCAATTCTGTTTTGTTGCCTCCAATCCTCCCGTAAGTATGTAAGCATACGTCAAGGAATATAAGGATAAGTTTAAGTACTACCTATTTTTCAATTCGGACTATATAGCGAAGATGATATTATGTAGTTGAAAGCTAGGCTCGTAGTTGCTTTCCTTTTGTTCTGTGGATGAATCCAGATTGCAGCTGAATGATTAAGTTATAGTAAAGGAGAAAAATTGGTAGTATGGAACTAATATAAATTTTTTAAGGTAAATATGTTTTATAGGTTAACTTGTCATGCCTGTTGTAACAAGTTTCTTTGTCTTTCCCTTTTATTTGAATATGACCCACTAACATGCTTAAATGGTTGTGTTAGCAAATTAGTCGGCGTCCGCGTAGGAATCGTAGATCACCAGCATTGAGAGCTGCCTTTCAAGAAACAAGTATATCCCCTGCAAATTTTGTGTATCCCCTTTTCATCCATGAAGGTTGGCACTAGTTAATCTTTCTATTTTTTTTATTTTTATTTTTTATTTTGTGAGATTATTGTTATATTTTCCCATCTGTATTAGTGCATGGGTAATATTTGCTTGGTTCTCCTTCACTTATATTTATTTATGTTTTGGTTGTTTCTTTTGGTTTGTAAACGATATGTCATTTTCAATATACTTGCAGGTGAAGAGGACACGCCAATTGGAGCTATGCCTGGTTGTTACAGACTTGGTTGGAGGCATGGTCTAGTTGAGGAGGTCAATATGCTCTTCGATGTTTTTTTTCAAATTTTTGTTTCACAAGGGGGTTTAATGTCTGGGAAAAGATTCCCTTGACTAGGTGAAGATGGATATTAGTCTCAGGGTTTCTTTTTCTACCTAGGAGAAAATTGAGTATTTGAAAGTCAATTTTACTTCCACAAGTGTGCTGCCTCAAAGTGCTTAAATGGGTAACTTTGACAAATATAGGGACTAAGTGTCACTGTCAAAGTATTGCTGCAATTACTATTTGTCTATGCAGTCATTCTGGTTTAGTTACATAGCTAAGGAATCATTGTTTTATCTGTTATCTAATACAAAATATCTTTGTATACCTTTGACCTTGATGAATTGAATCATGTGACTTTTAAATCAGATACTATTGTAGTTTCTTCTTATAATTTGTCAAAATAGTTATCTTATAAAGAGTTTTGATTTCTTATTCTACTTTTCCATTCTAAATAGTGATTCTATATTTCACACACAATCTATACTCTTATGCACTCTTTAATTTATTTGGTAGGAGAAATAGGCAAAGAATAGAAAATTCTCCTATAGTTTCCTCTAACATTTTTTGGCTAGAAGAATTGTTTCTTTAAGTTAGTAGTTATACCGGTAGCCTTTTGAAACTCCCTTGTACAAATTAGAGACCATATTTGATGAGAGAGGATTTCATCATAAGGACCTAGCAAAATGTGGGAAGTTAGAAAGTTAAATAGCTTTTCTATGGCTATCTCCAATCAAATAATGCTTTGGTGTTTCTTGCTATTCTTTGTAGTAACCTATTTGGTAAGTCAAGAAATATTCATCCAATTAATTGTCTTAATGCAGGTTTCTAAAGCCAGGGACGTTGGTGTTAACAGTATAGTGCTTTTTCCTAAAGTGCCAGATGCTTTAAAGGTTCTTATTTTCCTCAATTAATTTTCTTGATGCTAAATTTTAAGATAGTTGTAGGCCCTATGTAATCTTTTTACCACCTAGATGCTTTTATCTGTAATATCTTGTGAATTTCTATTTACCTCTCAAATCCTTTATTATTATTATTATTTTTAAACTTTGGTGTTTGATAGCTGAAATTTTTATGTAGTCCCCTACTGGAGAGGAAGCCTACAATGAAAATGGACTTGTTCCTCGAGCCATTCGATTGCTTAAAGACAAGTATCCAGATCTTGTAAGTTGATCATTTAGTCAAACTCTTGTTCAGATGGCACATTTTAGGGTTTGTACATTGAGGGATTGCTATTTAGAAGTTTGGAAATGATTTCTTATGTATTATTTTCCATCATACTGAATAGGTTATCTACACTGATGTTGCTCTAGACCCATATTCTTCAGATGGGCATGATGGCATTGTGAGGGAAGATGGTAATATTTTCACATGTTCAATAAATAATTTCTTATTTTGGTGTTGGAGTTCCTCAAAGCAGATTTGTTGTAGCATATTTTTCGGAGTTGCACACCATGAGTTAAATAAAGATTTTACTTTCGTTTCATGTTCTGCTCGTGTTCTTTAATGAATTATTAAAAAGAAGAAGAGTTCATTAGTATTGATAGTGTGAAAATGAAGCATTCACCTTTATAGTGCAGCAATCAAAGTGATCCAGGTTCCATGTTGTCTTTTGGTGTTCACCTTTAAGCACTTATGGAAGGATTGTTTTTGCGAACAGGCATGCTCCTATATGTAATTGATGAAGATAAAAATTTATGCTGATAACGATCTAGTTGCAGCACATTAATTTCTTATTTTATAATAAATGTTTCTCCTGCTACTACTAATCAATCATTTTGCATAATGATTATAAAGATTGATGAATTTGAACTGAAAATGAATGATTAGTACTACCTAACAAGCCATTATAGAAGTATTTGTTAATTGAGGTTCTGGAATTGTGACATGCAAGCTTAATGTAGAGTCACTTCCTTAGTAATTCTTCAAATTCAAACCTTGAACTCTACTGAGAAGTTGAGAATATTGTGTCCTCAAATTTGCTTCATATCCACCCTTCAGGAAAGCTAATTTTCCCCTTACTCACCCTAGCCTTGGAAATATGGGAAAATGGAAATGGGCTCAGTATTTGACTTCACTGAAGTGCATTCAGGCTACTATTACCTGTGCATGGTGCACTATTGTTTCCAGAGTTCTAGTAATAAAATAAATAAATTTTTTTTAAAAAAACTACACCTAATTTGTGTGTACAAATTTGGACATGATAATATTCTTAGTTGTTATCTTAGTTACATATTTTGATTACTGTGCCAGTTTAATGGAATAAGATATAATTCTTCCATATGTTGCATAAATTTTGAACCTAGTAATTAGTTTATATCTCTGGTATTAAGGACTGATGTTGTTGAACTAACTAATTGGTGTACTTAAACATTACACAGGAGTAATAATGAATGATGAAACAGTTCACCAGTTGTGTAAGCAGGCTGTTGCACAGGTAATTTGCATCTGATGTTAAAACTCTTTGGCATTAAGATCTGCATTTGTCTCTAAAGTTTTGAATTTGACAAGGGAGAAAAATTCTTCTAGGAGCTTTGACCTTTTTCTGGGGTAGTGCTTTCTTCCATGTCTAAGAGAACCCTCAACTTTTACCCACAATTTCAGGATTGTAGGTTTACCTTTGTATGTTTGTTGTCAAGATCAACTTTGTATGTGACCATTTTTTTTTTAGGCTAGAGCTGGAGCAGATGTTGTCAGTCCTAGTGATATGATGGATGGTCGAGTTGGGGCCATTAGGGCAGCTCTTGACGCAGAAGGTTTTCAGCATGTCTCAATCATGTCCTACACAGCCAAGTAATTGCTTGTTTTACTTGATGTTTGCTGATGACATCTTATGCTGTTTTGTTTTTCTTTTATGTTGTGTTTGCATAATCTTCTTGTTTTGCTTGGACTTCATTAGGTTCACATTCTCCTTTTCCTTGGTGAATCAGCTGTAGCTTTTGTTTCTCAACATATATACTGATACTGTTGAATTTTTTGGAGTATTATTGATTATTATCAGAGATTAGAGAACTAAAGAAAATTATGTGTTATATCATACAAGAGAACCAAATATGAACAAGTGATCCTACCAACATAAAAGGAAGCTATAAAAAATAAAAAAAATAAAAAAAAAAAATAAAAAAAAAAAAAGAAAGAAAGGAAAATACCCTACATAGGATTGTAGGATTGGCAATGCATTTTAGGATCACAAGGATTTACGAGGTGGTGCCAATTTTTTTGTATAAATGTTAGTTTACAGGATGATATGGTTATTTGGTACAATTTTTGGTTCCTTCCTAACAGCAATGGGAAGGTCATTATCATTAGTGTTCAAATTGGATTAATGTTACTGAAGTTGAAACTTGATCTAAATAATTTCTATCATTTTTTTACTTAAACCTCCATTCTATGGACCTCCAAATTGATTTTAATTGTAGAAGAAAACATTGAAGAGAAGAGTACTGGCATCTCACATTTGCTTAAGTAGATAAATTTTAAATAACATTAATATAATCATCAACAAAGAAACAAACCATTTAGCCTCATAAGTATTAGGAACAATAGATGGACCCCGAATATCATTGTGAATAAAGAAAAGAGAAAAAGAATTTCTATTACTAACTTGGAAATGACACTTGTTCATGTCTAGAGATTCCCATACTTCACAGTAAAAATCTCTAACTGTGAGAGATTCTGTAAATATATTAAATATTTGTAAATATACTAAATAAGGGATTTGGAGTTGATAAGGAGATTTGATTAAATTTCATAATCTTAGGGATTTACTTTCTTATGTATCTTGTATCATTGTCTATAAATTGGCCACTCCTTCAATCCAATAATACTCACAAAATTACACATTTCTCTTTGTTTACAATGGTATCAAAGCCTTTAGGGTCTGTTACCTTTGGGATATAGTTCTGCTGTAGGCAGAATTTGGTGTAACTTCTGGGAAAAATTGACAATTTGTTGTCACCAACCGCAAAGAGAAAGTCTTTAATACTAGAACCTAGCATGTGAAGCTCGCTCGCTCAGTAATCTGCCACAACTCTGCCTTTATCTGTGTCTTCTTGTAGAAGAAACCATCAACTTGGTGTTACAGTCATCAAAGACCATCAACTTGGCTATTTTACTATTATGTAGAATAAAACTGTTTCGGAGAGTGGGCATATGCCTGGTTGCACTTGAATCCATGAACCAGAGAAAGTTGGTTCTAAGATTTAATCAGAAACTTACCTGAGGCTACTCTAGGTTGCAAGTAAGGGATATCACCCTCTCAACTTCATATTGGTTGAGACAAGTTGGCCCATGGGAGGATGGATCTCCTAATTTGAGGAACTGGTAGCAAAGTGGGTTTTCCATTTTCTAGGATTCTCTGCTCTTTATCCCCATGTCAACTTGAGAATTTACAATGAAACTTCCAGCATTTTTCAGAGTGTGATGTGCCTTCTTGTTGTGGGTACACCATAGGTTGTCACGATTTTCAGTTCTTGATTGCCCAGATTGTCCACTTTCAAAGCCTTGTGCAATTCGGTATGTGTTTTGTTGATTTAATGTCATCTTTAGCTACCACAGCAGAAATGTCCATGAGTTTGTTGCTAGCATCAACTTCCATCAGCTTCTCCTCGATTTAATGCATCAGCCTTATTGTAACATGAGAAGTCTTGTTTCTCTAGGGTTTGATCACTGGTTTAGTTTGGATTAGGCAAAACCAGATAATCTTATACTTTCTTGCTTGATAAAGGCCTTTAGCACAGGTCCATCATCAATATGTTGACTTCTACAGCTCTATATGGATCATTAGTGTCACATGATCCTGTTTCATTGCCATTATTTTGTTCTCCTTTATGTCATACACTTGAGCCTCATCCTTAGCCTTCGAATAGGTCTGTTAGAGTGCATCCAAAATATCCTGGCAGTAGCCAAAAATACGGATGTGTTGCTCAACTTTGGTGTCATAGACTTCCACAGCCATGCCATAATCATTGAATCTTCATCCCAGGCTTCAAACCTAGCATCCCCTGTTTTGGCCCTGTACCCTGAGATGGCTGTTCATCCCTTTCCTTTAAAGATGGCATGCACAAGTTGGGACCCCTTAAGGTATTCTTTTCTGTTTAACTTGATGCATTTTGAATATTGGGTAATTTACCAGACTTTTGACTTCGAACAATCTTCTCCAGTTGTGAGACTGGCATTAAAGGCCAGACATCTAAATCCATTTCCAGCAATTCAAAGCCTTACACCTTTGCTACCATTTTAGAGAAAAGAGTACTGATACCAAATAATGTGTTAAATCATATAATCATACAAGACAGTAAAAATCTACTAGTTATCATGCCAATTAAAAGGAAACTACCGAAAAATACAGAACTACAAATTCATAATTAGATCCCAATACCAAGAATATTCTACTGATCCAACAATGTTCTACTTCATAGTTGTAAATATTTTTAAAATACAAACAACTAAGTTTATGCTGATATAGTTGGGAATTATCAAATACTTTTCACGATTTGGAGATGCACATTTTTTAAAGATTCTTAATTCTATGGTCATTTTGCATGCTTGAAAGATAAAGAAGAAATGTGGTTGTTTGGTAGGATTACAAAACCATAAAGAGATACAGGTTAGGGAAATAGTATCATTTTCCTATTATCTTACAAGTAATTATGGAAAGAAAACTCCAAATTAGGTTAAGTGTTAAGGAATGGAGGTATTTAGAAGCTTGATGGTCAGCAATGGTACTATTTCGTGAACAGAACAAAGCTATAGCAATACTTATCTTCTTACAAGATAAAAATGAAGATATAT
>LVCA01018565.1:27853-39791 GCA_004801955.1 Calotropis procera
ATTTTAATTTTTTTTTAAAAAAACAATAATGTTTTATTAAGGGAACTCGGGACACGCATGGTCCAGTCAGCATTGAGTATTGGATAATATTGCCACCTCGAGATCATTTCTCTCTTTCTCTTTTCTTTTTCATCCTATAAATACTCCCATTAGATTATTACTCATTACCACGTGAATTTTAGTATTCCATTGTTCTTTGTGTTGGGATCTCTTTGAATTAGAAGTTTTTCTACGATTTAAGGTTGTTTTGTATTTGTGAAAGGTTAAAAAAAAAAGAGAAAATGTTTGCTGTATTCAAGAATGGTGTAGTTGATCCACCACAGGAGCTGAACAGTCCAGCCTCTGGGAAAGCCAAAGCTAATCATCCAGGGGAAGTCTTGAAGGATTTCTTGTTATCTCATTCTGGTAATGCGTTCTCCATAGGCTTTGCTGATAATGCCGTTATGGCCTATGCCCCTCACAAGAGTCACAACCACTCACTTCATGCTCTCCCCAGGTAATTGAAAAAGTTCCTTTTTAGTCTTTTCTTTATTTTCTGGGTTTTCATATTTTTGGATCTAGAAATAATCTTTTCAGGATTATTCAAGATGGATCTGCAAATATTTTTGGCTTTCAGCAAGAAAAAACGCACTTGATTTTACTGATTAGGCCTTAGATTTTTATACTATTTGATCACAATCAATACTGACTCAGCAGAATCTGTTGGTTCCTGTATTTTGTGGAAATGTAGGGTTTTTTGTGGGATGAATGACATATATTGCATATTTATGGGGAGTTTACACAACTTGTATGCCCTTAACAAGCAATATGGACTGTCAAGGGTTGCCAATGAGGCTATGTTCGTTATTGAAGCTTATAGAACCCTTAGAGACAGAGGACCATACCCTGCTCATGAAGTCCTCAAAGATCTTGAAGGCAGCTTTGGATTTGTAATCTATGATAACAAAACTGGAAATGTTTTTATTGCACTTGTAAGTAACCTGTTTATTTATTCTCCAAATTTATTATAAAAAAAAAAAAAAGAAAAATTAAACTAAAAATGCTTTGTTTTGGCAATTAGGGTGGAGATGAGGCAGTGAAGTTGTTCTGGGGCATAACTGCCGATGGATCTGTAATGATATCTGATAATGAACATTACATTAAAGCAGGCTGCGCTAAATCCTTTGCTCCATTTCCTGCTGGTAAGGAAGGATTATATGATCGCAGACAGTATTCAATTCTTTTTTTGTGGATATTATTGGACAAAAAAATTCTTAAATATTTTTGGTGCAGGGTGTATGTATCACAGTGAACGTGGTTTGGCTAGCTTCGAGCACCCAATGAAGAAGATGAAGGCGATGCCGAGAGTGGATAGTGAAGGGGTGATGTGCGGAGCTAACTTCAAAGTTGATGTATATTCCAAGGTGAAAAGCTTGCCTAGAGTAGGAAGTGAAGCTAACTGGGCAATCTGAGGGACAGGAACTCAATGAATTAATTTAGTGTTCTTTTTACTTCTGCTGTTTCCATCACCTTTCCTCGCGCTTTTTTGTAAATTTAGCTTTGAGGGTTGGTTGTACTTCTAACTTCACGAATAAGAAATAAATATATCCGATGTTTGCAGTTAAAATATGCATTCCCTGTTAAGTTGAATTGACGGCAAGATGATAAGAGTTATTGATGTGACCATAAATTTGGCCATAAAATTTTCACAAACTTTCATCAATGTAAAATGAATGTCTACCAGCTCAAGTTTCTTAAATTGGAATAGGATGGGAGAGCCACCAGAGTTGGGGGGGTTGATAATAAGCTTGCATTATATGGTAGTGATTTCTGGAAATGGAGAGCGCCAGAACAAGCAACACAGGCACCCAATTGTGCTCTTGTAGACCCTCATCAAGGAGCCTTACACAAGACAGAAGCACAGAGAAGAACCCTGTTGTTGGCTATCTAGTACTCAAAAGAAACAGTAACCAGGATTTTTTTGTATCCGTGGAGGTTTAGGAATGAGTCCTTCAAATCTGTCAGATGGGAAGAAATTGCTTTGCGTTTTTGTACCTGGGATACAGTATTTTATTACTCTCAGAATGTATAACTTACTTTAAACCTGATCATCATTACATAACCTAACAATATTTCTATGTGCAACTAAGAACACCATGCACATATAGTTAGTTACTCAATCAAAATTCATAAATCTTAGCATCAAAAATGATTGTACAATCATCTTAACTATCAACGTTTGCATTATAAATGATCAGGTGAATATACACACTTCATTCAAAGGGGAATGTATATGTATGTCTAGTTCATACTAAATCTAAGAAAAGGCAAGGAGCAGAAGGTTTTTGATAAAGCAAGAGGCAAACATACTGGAAAACTATGGCATATAAGGTCCTCAAATATGCCTCTGTGGCCGGTATTCAACAAGCCTATGTATGTTAAGAAGATGCTCTGGCAGATTTTTCCAAGCACAACAAAAATAGCCTCATAGCCGCAATGTCTACTCTGAATCAACAAATATCTGCAGCATGTACCAAAATGTGAATAGTATACGTGAATGAAAATCAATCACTCAATGAAAATGGATTGCATCAATCAATGACTTCAAGGACCATCATGGCCCCCGGTTGTAAATCAGGCTAATTGGATTTACAAAAAGGGGCTGTTGATTTTTTGCAGGGTTTCAAGGGCTAGTATGAGTAACACATACAAGATGGAGAAACATATAAAGACATCATACCTCAAGTTCTAATAATGAATCATAAATTATCTTTTCTTGAGAGTCAAATACTGTGATTCCTGTGATTTTCTGAATTCCATGCTTTGTAGCAATTAAGTTCTGCAAGAAGACAGTGATAATACAAAAGCTCTGAGATTAAGCTTTAGGATACAAGAGCTGAAATTCAATTATAACATAAAATTAGAGAAAAGACTATCCTAAGAATTTTGTTATTTCAATTTACTATTACATTTTTTATCTGGCTGTTATCAAGACATCAGTTACACTATGTAGTTTCCCAGTGTTGATACAACAGAACTACATTTCTCTTTGTATAACGTTTACAAAACCAAAAGGGTGCTCTGCCACCATGCAGTGGGATTATAGTCCTAAATCCTAAATTTGCAGAGCCGATAGGATTTTCCATTACAATGGTAAAAACATGAGATATAATGGGGAAAGCCCTGATTGAGACTAAATTGTTTAGGAAAATAAATGCATAAACTTTTCGTACCAGCTGAAATTCTGAAGAACTGAATGCCTCCACCTGTGTCAAAGGCTGTTGAATAGTGAAAAGTTAGAGAATCTGATTAGCAAAGCAACTTTTGATAAGATTCATAACAACAGAATGCTCATGATCATGACCTACTGAAACTTCAAAACTTGCATCACCTAACACGGAAGTATGAATAATAGATCGTATGTTAACATAGAGAACATGGAAATCTATGGTATCAAGTGCTTTTCATATTAGTTCTGAGTAACTTAGCAAAGAAGCTTCCGAGCCGTTTCAACGCCTCACCATTTTCTGCAGGCCATTAATCATTATGGCCTTCTCATCTAGAGAATCACTTTGGGACAACCATATTTGAAAAGGTCCAAGCAATCTATCTGTTTGGTTTGTTAGATTCAGGCGCACCTAAGAAAGCACAAACATATTAATATACGGTGAGAGAAAAAAACAGAAGACAGAATAAATTTTTAACCTTCAGTATTTGAAGGTTGTAGGACTAACTTGATCTCCTAAGAAATAATTTCTATGTTAAGTTACAGTTCATTTCATAAGAATGCATTTTGCTGCATGGCACCTGTGAATTCAAGTTTTTCAATATAGAGTAAAGGATGATAGCATTCCACTCTAAACCAATCTCCAACTTAGCTTATCACCCTCAAGGGGATTTCACATGAGAAATTATTACAGCAAAGACAATCTTTATCAACATGGAAAATGAGATAGAAGGAAGATCAAAGCACCATCAACATGGCCGTTTACTGATAATTAGCTAGCACCATTATCAAATTACGAATGTATTAGCACCATTATCACTTTTTTTTTTAACTTCAGTTAGGGGACAACTTTCTTTTTCTTCTAAATGCTTTTCAAACAAGTATGATTTATGAAATGAAAAAAGTGCTACTTTTTTAAAATAAAAAATCAAGCCAAATACATCCTAAATATCACTTACCAAGAAAGGCTGCTCTAGAATTACAACAGATGGAACCTCCAAGGCTTGCAACTCAACATCTTTGTGTGAAATAGGCTGAAAGAAGAAAAACAAAAGATCTATCATGAAGACAAATTTGGAAGAAAAACAAGGGATGAAATAACAACATATTAGATCATCAAAATTGTGGTAAAATCTGTAAATTGTTGCAGCAGGCTAGTTCTGGAGATATCTTTGGAAGAAGATATATCATCTTATCGTTCACAAGGATACAACTTGTTTTAATGTTTATGCAATTTGTCCCTGAGTGATTTTCTCTTGTAAAAGTAAAAGGAGAAAATTGCATTTGAAGTGTTAAGACTTCAAGATACCATGCATATCTTCGAAATTTGTGCGACTTTGTCCAGATCTTGGAAAGTCTATCAGCATGTGAAGTGAACATATAAGATAGATGTACAGAATTACATAGGAAGGAAGGCAACCTTGCAGCCCACCACTGGTGATGGCAAAGAAATTTGAATGATTAATAAGACATGCTGTATAATTTCAGAAACATAAAGAAGGATCTCAAGATATCGGAACACCTAATTGAAGCAAGTTTTCACATGTTTTACAAGCAAACTTTCTGAAGAGATGGCAGTAGAATTTCAGAGCACCAATATGCTTGTAGATACAAGACACCAACATGACTACATCAGGATAAATTGCAATGAGAAATCAAAAAGCTGGCTGTCTCACAGATCCACACCTTTTATACTGTAAAGGGTACTTACACTACCAAGGATTTGTTGAGTCTGCAGGCGCCCAGGTTCACCCAAGTTGGTGCGCCATGTTATCTGAAGTTTTCCAAGGATATTACTTCCTTCAACTTTCACTGCCGGAGATCCCTGACTGGAAGATCTTAACTCATAGAGAAAATTATGAATACCTCCTCCAGATCTAATGAGAATGGGTGGCTTAAACAGTTCACTGTGAGAATAAATTTTGAATTTGTTAAAACAGGATGAAGAGAACCTATACCAAAATATGCAGCGAGAAATATCAAGCCATCTGTAAGCATTTCAACATTATTTTCTAACTACCTAATTAATGGATTATTCTCTGAAAGATGATCATCGACTTTTAGTACTGTGGCTGCCCAATGTTGGGCAGGCTCAAACTCTACTTGGTCCATGTAGAGACTTGATTTTGTATGATTCTCTATACAAGCCTCCAAAAAAGTGGCATCCTGAGACAAAAAGTGATTATGTGAGAATCTAAATTATTTTCACTTCTAGTGTCAGCTGTGCACCCCATATCCCACTAATGTCAAAACTGAACCATATACAGTTTTAAGACTCTGGCCGTGCAACAGAAGCTGCTATCGCAGGACTTAGAAGACACAAATTTCCTTTTCTTTTGAACTATGCAAACGGTGGAAATGGTCAATTTTCTGCAAGGCAACCCAGATACAGAAAGTATTTTGATTTTACTGGCACCAAAGATGCAGTCCTTTTACCTCAAAATTACTAAAACCACACAGAAAGGGAGACAAAGATCATGAACTTGCACAAAGCACCAAATGTCGACCTACCTTTACAACACGGACCTGCAAAAGAGGAGAGGAAATTTATAAAATAAATGTGATGACATCCATATAAGCCCATAAACAGTTCATATATACGGGTGTCCTTGACTTTCAACAGTTACTCTAGTAATTAGATTTAAAAGATCATAAATAATAGGGACTATTAAGAGACTTGCTACCTTTGTTCTAACTGAAAGTGGATTAGCCACCATAAACTTGAAAAATTGTGGAAGATATTTACGTTCGCTATCACCATCATGGTAAAGAGCAGTGCAAACCAACCTAATTGGAAGTAGAAAAGTCATCAGAAGCACATCCAGAATGTAACCCAAAAAAATGAAAAAAGAAAAAAGAAAGCAGTATGTTACAATTTCAATACTACAGAATGATAGAACCTACGTATGTGCACCAAGTTCTTTGACATCATGTTCCACAATGAAATCATAACGCCCACCAGCACGTATTGATTCAACTGGTGATTTTGATGTATCCAAAAGCAGTATTCTCTGCCTCTCTGTTTGAATCTCTGCCTACAAAAATGATGGACAAGATTTATGAATCTCAAATAACATTGAAAGGAAACATCAGCAGTAAATGCCAAATAAAGGATTACTAAACTAGAATCGAAAGAAAGGACCTTGTCTCCGGTAGTCTTTTTGTTACTTAAAATGATTTTATTACTAAACAAACAGAGACTGAAAGTTAAATCCAACCAGTTGACAAAAAAATTTTCAAAATAATATTAGCATGTTCTTTGATTAAGGTAATTCATATTTTACATATTAAGAATTCCATTTCCACCATCCCAACACCTTTCGAACATCAAGACAGTCAGCAACTCCTTTGATCCAAATATTTAAAACTCAAATTAGCTAATCTCAAAAGTAGGAATATAGACACTTGAATGACCATCCAGTAGGAAGGAATAGAAGAAAAAGGACTCACCTTGATAATAACGTCCCTGACTTCAAAATTGGAGCTATTGTTTATACTTATATAACTGCAAAAAGTCTCACCCAAATATATTGCCCTACAAAAATAAGGGGGAAAAAAAAAAACTGCAATCAAACAGTCTGATGACCTCTCAATCCAAAACCTACATTAAGAGGAGTTAAGTGCAGCGACAAACCCGAAAGATTGGGGAAGAACGAGAAGGGCATGAAGGCCAAGGGAGTCGGAGGGATGGTTGAGGAGGAATCTGGAGCGGTAGGTCAGATCGGTGGAGTCAGAATTAAGGTGATTTCGGAGGAGACGAGGGAGTTGAGAGGCGGCAGAGGAATTGTCAAAGAGATCTTCGCCGAAGAGGATATCACAAGGATCAAAACGAAGGGGAATGTCGACGTGAAGTGAGGGCCTGCATAGCCTCATCACTCGGAAGGCCAGTGAATGTGCAGACTGTTGCGTACCACTCATCCTGTGTTCTTTTTTCAACTCTTCAGTGCTCTGCACTCTTACTGGCTGCTATTATTATTCAATTTCAAGAGAAGCTTCTTTCTCTCCCATGGATCAGAAGACCACAGGCACTTCAGTATCAAACACAAAAGAGTAGGACACTAGAATCTGATCTTTTCTTTCCTCCTGCAACTGCAAGTTGGACATTGTTTTGGTTCTTTCTCCTTGGTAAAACTTTTATTTAATTAAAAGACGATTGTATCCTTAATCTGGGTTTCCAATAATCAAGACAAAACATGATTTAAAATAAAAAAGGCATATTCAAATTAATTCTCACAAACTTTTTAAAAATTGTCCATTATAAAATCAAAATAATATTTATTTTTTCCAATACTCTTTAGATTAATACTTTATAAGTAAAATTTATTAATTATTTTTAATTAAAAAAAAATTCAAAAATAAAAAAACTATTTGTCTATCAATGGTAAGTAAAAATATGAACAAAGTAAGATTCAAGATGAATCTTATGAAGTATATATCCTTTTATTGAGATATGAATAATTTTGATGTTGCATCAAGGCCATTTACCAGTTTTTTTTTTTTCTTGCTTGGATATACTCAGGGCCGTTTACCCTGAATCCAGCATTCCTATAAAACTTTGATCTAAGGTACCGACTTTCTGAGTGGCTAACAGCAAGGTGGGGAATCACTGGGCAGCAGCAAAGATGACCAACCAATTGCAGGTAGCACACCACAAACTCATTTCATATTATGGATCCTTCAGCTTCATGTTCCACCAAATACCTTACGATCCATCTTAAGGTGGTGGTATTGTTAGTATATAAAAATGCAAGCATACGAAATGATGGCTAGACAACTCGAACCCAAGTCCCGCCACACATCGGACAACCAAAAGCCCAGCGTCGGATCCACCATGTTTCCCTCTCATTCTGATTTGAAGGAATTGCACCTGGTGAAGCAAAGGCTGAAGTCTGTCGCAAGCATCTTATACACTGCGAGAAATGGGAGATTTTTTTTTAATAAAGAGCTCAAATCGAAGTTTCAATTGCATATTCCATTCAATCAGCACAACAAAGGAGTATGGATGAAACTGCAACTGAACTGAAGGAAATATGAAAGCTAAAGTATAAAAGATGCTACAGCTTATAAAACAAAACCGACCTTGTACCACACTCCTTCAAGCCCAGTTTTCCACACAGCTGTTACAACATCCCTTCGAGATCCCATTATACCAAGATATGCTCCTAGGCCAACAGAAGTGTTTAAGCCAAAAGCTGCATCTCTTTCAGAGATCCTGCGCTTCCTGGGCCATAAGCCATGAGCTCCATAATAAACATCACAAGTTTCTGATGAGGTACCATCAAATAAATCTATTGAAGTGCTAAGCCTTGAAATATCATCTGCACCCATATCTTCTGGATCAGACCATGGACCACCAAACATATTTTTCCTATGCCACTCTTCAGCAGGGGGATGGAGTTCTAACTCACGCAATAACAAACCAGCAGCATCAGCACCCCTTGGCCGCGGCATATTCTGTAGGGATGCCCCAGATATACAGCAAATAAATTTGAGAAATCTAAATAATTTACACAAAGGTGCAAAAATAACTGCAATAATATACTTATCACCAAAAATACAATAAAAAAAAAAACACCACTTGTTAGCTAATAATCATAGAAGATCAAACAAAGCTCTGTCATTCATGTCTGAGGCAAAGCGTTGCAATTTTAAAAAGCACTCCAGCCTAAAATAATCAAAATCATTCAAAATACTAGTGTCATGCCTTTGCGCAAAAAGATCAGTTTTTAATCCTTAATCAATCAGGTAGGTAGGGTATATTGAAGCCATTTGTGGTTTAGCAAGAAAATAGTAGTCCTATAGAAGAAGAAAAGAATAGGTATGATCTAATTAAGTTTGCTGCGGATACCCGCTCTGGAAATGGATAACATGCTATCATCTTAAAAAAATCACAAGGATAAAATTAAAGTCAATTAAAGACCCTAGGAAAGACTCAAATTACAAGTCACATTACAACATTCGCACCCACACCCGATAATACAGATGTATCACTTCTTTAGAGAATTTATCAGCAGTTCCTTTCAAGCTGATACTACATTAGCGGTAACCTAAATAGCACAGCAAACAGAGATAGGTAAATGGTAGACAGGGGAAGAACCTGCATATGAGGGCCAAGGGATGCTTCAACCACCTCTGGTAGAACAGTATAGTTCCCATCAATATAATGAAGCCGGACCTGAATGTTGCTGCTCCCAACCTGGGAAACTGGTAATGGATGAGTAAGACCAGCAGTTCGTCGGCAGAGATCCATGAGTATGAGGAAAAGGACCCTGACCTGCATTTAAGTCTCGAGGTTTAAGACCTTTGGACAGAGTAGAAATTTCTAAAGCAGCCAAATCAAGGCTAATCAAGCTACCATATTGCTAAATTGAAAATCACATCTACATACAACATAAAAGAAAAAATTTCTTTGAAAATACTAGTAATTAAGCACACATATGTTGAACCTCAAGGAAGCCTTTGTACAGATTATAGTGTCTATGTATTAATAAATACACAATGTTTTTGTGTACCAAAAGATCAAGCCATTCAAAATAAGTACAGTTAGTGAATAAGATAAGCTAGAACGATATAAAAAGTGATATCAACTTCCAATCAAAGACATGGAAAATGAAAACCATATGAACCGAGATTCAAGCAATTTATTTCACCCATTCCTATAATTCATAAACATAGATCTTACTTATTAAGGTCATCAAGCAGAAACAAACAATGTAAATTTGGAATTATCGCTCAGAACCAAGTGAATATATTGAAGCTAAATAATCATAATGGCAAGATGCAATTTGTTCAAGCAAAGCCTACTATCTTCCTTCCTTATCCAACTAAAGCATGCCAAGGGCCCAAGTCAATTATAACAAATACAAGGGTGAATCACAAAATGTTATAAAAAGCAGGTCTTTGGAGCATATGATGTTAGCTAAACTAATATCACCAGCAAACTAGCAGGACTCTTCACACTCTGCTTATACCCTTCGGAGTTGCAAAAATTTAATACAAAGCAAAATTTGTTACCTCCTCAAATGTGTATCCTTGACCAGCATTTCCAGAACCTAGCCTTGACCGGCTCGACGGACCCTCTTCAGATCCTTTTGCACCTGTACCAACTTGGCCATTCCTTACAACCTGCCCATCTTCTGATTTAGCAATTCCTGATGCTGGTTTCAAAGGAACAGAATTCGACTCTTCCACTTTGGCTGGCCCATTAGTCTGAGGTTTTGCAGAAGAAGCATCTGCATTTCTTTGAGCACTGCCAATAAAGCGTGGAAGTTGTGTCCGGCGAAAGAAAAAACAAAAAAGCAAAAGTTGACACAGTCGGTGAAGAAAATGGCAGTCCCCAATAAGTCTAACAGCTGGAGTTCCCGGAAAAGTGCCTGTATTTATGCTTATAGGCATGAAGGTTGAAGGGCCACTAATGGGATTTGGAGCTGCATTTGGAACACCATCAGCAGTGCTACTTATCTTTGCAATGGCTCCCTGCACCCAAGCTTGCATCTGAGTACTTCCTGTAGAACTTGCAGTGCCACCCTGAGCTCCTGAAGTAAACCAGTTCATGTCAGCATGTTCCACAGAAATACCTTACTCTTCCACAGACATGCCAAACAACCAATAAAATAAAATATTCTGCCTGATAAAAATAATTTGGCACTATAACTAGATTTTCCTTTCTTTTTCTTTTTCTTTTTCTTTTTTTTTTTTTTTCCATTTCCAACACGAATCCAAAAAAGAAATTTGTCATGGACAGATAAAAAGGATGAGGGTCTCACAGACCCTGAGTTGTAGCAGGATTAGCAGAACTTTGGGTAGGACTTGTAACCATACTGCGGCTTCCACCAGTGCCTGCAGTAACAGCATGACTTGCCAAAGTACGACAGAAACTAGCATAACGTCGCAAGCGCGTGATGAAGTGGGATGCAAGATCCAGCACTGCATCAACATAAGCCTATAGAGAATCGCTTGGATCAGAAACTCAGTGATTGTGTCTAACTTGGATTAGGAACTTAATAATTATGGTAGCATCATGTTTGCTTATGGTGAAAAAACTACAAAAGAAGAAACAAAAACCTGGATGCTCGACACAAGTGCTGGTTCCACAGCCATAGCTTCAGGATCTATACCAGACAGTGACTCACCAGATTGTTGCCATGGTTCTGATACCAAAGCTGAAGGATTTACCAAAGCTGATTCAATTCCTTTACCAAGCATATCCAATAACAACCTTGCTTGCATGTCAAGAACCATTGCCCTAACTTCTTGTGCATTTGTACCTTCTAGTAGCCTGCACTTTATCCTGTCTAGACTCTGCAAAATTGAATATGATTTGTTACAACTCTAAGAAGCCAGCACTTAACAATAAAACTGCTAAACCTTTAACACCAGGATTGTAAAAAACATGAAAAGGCTGCAAGGTTAAACCATCTATAAATTTGATCTTCCGAACACAAAACACATTCTGTTTTAGAAGATGACAATTTTACTCCCCCAAAAACAAATGCCTACCTTTTACTTAATACAATAATTAAAAAGGTCTTTGATCTTAAAACATTTCCACATTAACTAATGTAGTTAGTGGCGAAACCATATAAATTAGTTTGATATGAATCCTTTAAATTTAAGAGACGGTTAATCGAACTTCAAATGAGAAAAACATTCATTTTATAAATAAAATAAATGTGGACATGCCATTCTAGACATATCGAAACGGAAATGTGGATGTTCAATTCAGAACAAAGG